>JABASH010004576.1:0-13723 GCA_019776445.1 Tomocerus maximus | reverse complement strand
ATTATTATGGCTAGTAGAGTATCAAATGTACCGCGCTCCAATGTCACACTCCATACAAACCAATCGGAAAGTAGGTGAATACGGTGAGCTGGTCCTTGTAAAGTCCAAATAGTACATTATTATTCTTTAACATTGGAGATACTGCAATACAATCTACTAACATGTATGCTTAGAGTTTGTAGCCGCAATCCAATGCGCAAATGCAATTTTTTTCTACTACCCCAAAACGAAAACTTATAGATGTTCTATATATTTCTAGTAATAGATATAAACGTTATCCCATAACCATAAGACCATAATGCAACAAATCACGTAGCGTAAGTTTTACGTAAGCTCTTCCTCCTTTACGTAGGAATCCTAAGTTATGTGAAGAAAACTAAAAAAATGGAAAGTTACGGGCAAGAATTACGGACCTTGCGTAAGGTTGAAAGGTTACCTTGCCAGACATCAGCGGTACAAGCAGTAGGGTCTTACTTAGTCCACCACGGAACTTCTAATAACTGAAAGGTTCCGGTGCACGATATCAGCGGTACAAGCAGTATAGCTCCCTACTTCGTCTCTGATTTGAAGATACGTAAAATCGCTAACTAGTATAGAACTTACATTTCGTCAAGCTTAAAGTTACGTGAAAGAACAACCCTTATCTAATATGATTGCAATATCTGTCAAATTGGTACTTGTATTTGGTATCAATCTTCGGACTTGCGTCGACGACATCTTTTCTTTGACGATACTACACTAGACATCATGGGACAAAACGTGTCGTTTCCGACAACGGTCTAGTGTAGTTTTGTTCACAATTGCCTTTTGATTGGTGTTGGCATAAAAAAGCGTCATAATGTTGGAAAAAAGGTGTTGGCTTTTTGGAGTTTTTCCGACGTTCCGAGGTTCCGACTCGAGCTCTATGATGTGACAGTACATATTATTCTTATAACAGTGTCTGTAAATGATGTAGTCTTTTTTTAAACAAGTTGACCAAATATTGCAGATTTGTACTACATTTTTGGCTATAAGGTTTTAATGGCTATTAATGATCTCATTAAATAATTAACGAGAAATAATTTATTATCGTACTGAAGTATCTGAAGGTATTCATACTGCTTATAATATATCAGCTGAGAAATAAATGTATGTCGTAATTAAATATTTATTAAATAAATAGATCATTATCAGAAGAGAGTATGTACTATACACAAACACAACGTAATTGTGGATATAAGAAGTATTAAATTCCTAGTGATGGAAAGTATAGGATAAAATACGAAATGCAAATTGCATGTATAATTAATTGTGTGAGCAGTAGTTGTAAATATAAGGTACTTAAAATAATGTAGAAGTATGAGATAGTAGCTGAGAGTACATTATGGAGAGGAGAGGCAAATTGGAAATTACAAAGTGATATGAGGAGTGTGCTGTGAATTCATGATGATGTTGATGAAGATGAAGAGGATAAAGAGGGGGAAAGATGATCTGTGTGTTAAAGTAGTCTCTGTCCCGTGACACAGCCGCATGGAAAAGGAAAACTGCAGAAAATCCGGATTGAGTTTCTAATAACCTCAGCAGCTGCACTGTCTGGGATGGAAACCACAGTGAAACCAAATCATATTATGAGTAACTAGTCTGCAGTATGCATGAGCTGGAGTAATACTAGACCAACTCACTTTAGCAAATAGGTATAAGGCCAACTAAAAGAGATGTAGAGACAGAGGTACCTATTTAGGCCTGATATGGAAGGAAAATTTGTTATGGCTGGTGTGAGATAGTAATATTCTAACTTTTATTCTGGGTATAATATATTATTGTGGGTGAGCAACAGAGAGCAACTTGCTTGTTATGTAGCACGATGATGATTATGGTGATAGATAATACATTAGAAAGCAGGGCTCAGCGATTTCTAGGATGAGTCGTCTTTTAGGCGAAGGTGAATCTTTTGAGTGTATTATTGTTAGAGTTCGGCATATTGGGGGTTAGACCTTCGCCTAGATTCTAGCCGGGTTGTGCTACCATCCTAGAAGTGGCTGAGCTCTGTTAGAAACTAATCCCCAGCTCTTTCTCTCACGATCATTATGTAATAGGATACGATATAATGTAATATGTCAAATGATTATGATGAATTTGGTTTGCCTCGTCTCAACTGCACTGTATGAGCCACCCGTCCTATTTGGTTCCTCTTGCGGTCTGATTTTAGTAGCGACTGCTTAAAGGCTCCCTTACTTCCAATAATAATCCTATGTATCATTATCATTACTATATTATTGACATACTAAAATTATGTAACACTACTACTCATTGTTGGTATCGTTATTCACTAGGGCAGTGTTTCTGTGCTAACAGTGTTTAGGAGGAGAGCGTCGAGAATTGGGAAAAGATAATAACTGGCAGTTGATATGTGTACAAAAATTATTTGGAGTGGATTCATTCTGCCATGCAATACTGTGAATGTCTTTGTGGAATCCCAAGAATCACAGAATCGAAATGAAGTTGAAATTAACCATACGAAATAGTTGAACGGATATGACCGGGTATTATACAGCATTTAAGGATGTATTTAGTACTACTCTATTGCTCCAAATGAGCATATACACAATACACAAGCATATAAAGTAAGTGTAAGCTAGAGTTAATAAACACTGTTGTGAATAGGAGGGAAGTGAAATAGTACGTAGATAATCTAATTGCATCCTTGGCTTGGCTTCTATTTATTGCCTCATAATCTAATGGTAAGCCCACAGGGCGTCTCGCTCACATGCTATTTACTAATAATTCTAACTCTAGCACAGGCCGGAACGAAAACCAAAGAGACAAACCAAAAATAAATAATAATGTAGTGTGTCTGTCTGTAAATGTATATGTGTGAGTAATAAACTTTTGTAAATGGAGCTGTGGAATTTCTATGTGATTTATGAATATTTGTTCACCTCTTTATCTGGTATGCACTGTACAAATATCAGTATTACCGCAGTACATATTAATATAAGGGACACAACTTGTTCTCACGTTTGTATATGCATGCAATAGTATAATAATAACGACATTTTAGACACAGTTCATATTCAAGAATTGGGTAATATGTAATGCTCTCAGTTCATCCGTGCTTTAGTTTTATTCTAATTCAGAGCTATTCTACATAGTAAATCCGCTTAGACTCTGAATTAACTTACCAAATACTATTTGGCATAAAAAGCTCTAACATTTTGTTATAGGTGGAAGGGAGACTTGTTATTGTATAAATAAAATCTACAGGAGTGAATTAGCTTTCACTGTGTGTGACTAAAGTACAGTTTGTATGTACATTGATGCACAAATACATCTCTCTATTTATACTTGACTCTTTTGAGTGTGTTATCTATGTGTACAGAGAGGTTTAACTTTCGTAGGTTTTGTTTAATTTTGAGATGGAGTGTGGAGGCGAGTGAAGTCAAGAGCTGAAAGCTGACTGTTATTTGTAAATTCAATTTGTGTGACTAGAGCACTAGAGGAGAGAGTGAAAATACAGATAGACACGGAATACAATGCATGTACAATAATAGAGAAAACACACTTGGGGAATGGGCGTAGGAACGCAATACTCAAGAGTGGAAAGAAGTGAAAATCGGTACGTGGATATGGATCTGCGAGAGGGAATGAGATTGTTCAAGTTGTTGAATATGTGGGCTTTTGATTTTGAATAGGAAACGTGGTGAGGATGAGGTTGAGATGGATGGATGTGGATTCCAGATAGGATATGGCATAACAGAGCGATGGATCAGACTCTCCAGGGTCACACCAAACCAGTGAACAGGCCAGGCCACTCCGGATTTACTAACCGGCTCTTTCATTAGCTAATCAATAAAGCATGTGGTTTTCCTTCGCTCCGTTTTCCTTTATTCCGTTATATCTTCCCTTACCACTCTCCTCACTAATCCGGCTTCAATTACTGTTTGCATTTTACACAGACATCTTTATGTTGATTTTGTTTTTCTCTCCACAATCAGATGATATAAAATTACATGGGGAATTATTTGCGCAATTTTATTTTACATTAGACCTAAACTCACATGACTCACAAGCCACATCTCCTGCATTGCCACGATTGAGTAAACAAAGTGCAAAGATTTCACTGAAAATAATTAAAACTTATTCTCAGAAGACTGTGAAATGCATTGTTTACCACAGTGAATCATTAGTAGTAAATGCTGCATTTACAAGTCCATTTTATAATAACGTGTATTTTCTGTTTCCTTCGTAAAATTAATCTACATCCATAAAAGAATCGACTTTCTTTCTAGTGGTGAAAGTAAGTGAAAGTATATTTGAATATTTATATGCACTAAGTAATTAAATACATTGTTTACTCTAAATTGGACAAAAACCATAAAAAGTTTTTGTCTTAATAAGTGTTAAAAACTGCATTGACTCCATTTCAAACATGTATGATGAAATGAACATCAAAACGTGGAAGTGGTTTCCCCAATCATTTCCCCAATTTAATCTGATGTCATGCAGTACAGGAATTTAAGGTTCTGTTAAATAGACAATGTAAAGTCGTAGTGATTGAAAAGGAGGATATCAAATATCAAGTGTTTGTTCATATTTTCTCCAGAAAAAGAAAGTATAGAAGGAAGATTTAGCGAGCATGGGTGTGATGGACTGGTTTGGGTATTTGATAACAAGTCAATAGTAAATATTACTTTGTTCAGTATGAAATTCACCTGAGAGATAGGAAATTGTAAATGGATTTGGGTAGTGATAGGAAAGTAAAAGGAAGATGGAGGTTGATGTGGGAAATGAGATTGATGGAAGTTGGCGTAAGCCGGTAGTGCTCAAGTCGACTATTATTCATTTATCCCGAGTAGAACGACATGCATTAAGTGGCACTTTGAAGCTGCGGTGCATTTTTGATGATCTTTTTACCTTGCTTGGTTTTTCATATTTTTTTCTCTGGTATTCGTGTTTCCAAGTGGTTCTCTCACTCTGTCTCTCACTCTAAATTTAAAGTTGCAGTTTCTACTTCATGAAACATAGATGGGATAGTGTAGCAGACTACTAGCAGTGCCTATCTCCTTGTTTCAAGTTTAATGCTTGGCAGGAATCCCTTGGGGTGGAAGAAACTCCGTGACGAGCAACACTGATGTGATGTTTCTCTTGGCATCTCTCTTCTTATTCTTACATACATACTTAACTAACACACACACTATATGCCTCAGCTGATATGTACAGTTAACTCCTGATAGTATTGTCCGTATCTGTAGAAATATCGACTTGAATCCTGAACGTTCTGTAACTGCCGTTAAAGTCTCTTTTCTTTTCTTATACCCAGTCAGAACAGAATCTCTCGCCACTTTCTTCTGGTTCGAGCTTGAGGGCTGCCGTGCCGTGTCATGCCAAGCTTGTCTATCCTTCCTTCCTCCAGTTCCAGCATTGCAGAAGAAGAACACATAAATACTACATACCTTCATGCATACTGAATGGATTTTACATTCCGGACTCTTTACCTTACATTATCTGCTCTATCTTTATCTTTTCTCTTTAATTCAGATCGGACTACTGAACTGTAGCTACTATGTGGCACCTCATTTTTATTTAACAACAAACTTCTTTTCCCAAATGCTAGACAATCCTTTTCTACTATTACTTCAAAGAAAATATATATTATTTTACTATTGCATTTCACGAACAAATTCTAATTTAGACACAACAGCACTACGTGAGAATTCAGGTTGGATTTGTATTTTGGTAGGGTAAGTAATTTATTGCTTTTATTGCAATCGAACATTTTATAGGGGGGTTGTGTAGCTTAGTCTGCATATAAGTAACGTTGGGACTTTTGATGACAATAACATTATAGTTTTACATACTAGTGGATAAGTAGACTAAAGATGAGTATAGTGCATAGTGGGGTGTTTAGTAATATAGGAAAGGTATGTTTATAGGGGCATTATGTATTTATTTGAATGTGTGTCAGCTGTGCGAGGGATTGCATGGTGAAATTTCATTATACAGAACATATGGAGGAGCAGTGAGTAAGAATGATAATATTGCACAGATACTACGAGTACATATTGTTCTGGGTATATGATATAAGATTAAGGTGACATGCTGGTAAGCCAAGAGGAACTTTTATATATTTCCTTCTCTGGGGATTTTTTGTAATGCTGATGTATCGTAGGTATTCACTTTCAACGTGATAAAAATACGAGCCCTTATCCGCCTCATCTTCTCTCTTAACGTTTACATGCTTAGAATATCTGTCGCATATTTGAGCCGCTCTCGTCTTTCTTCCTTTACATGAAAATGAAAGCACTATGTATGCACTCAACTTGACTTGCTTAGCTCCAACCTACATAAGAAACACGCTGCAATACTAATACTCCACAAAATACAGATACAGAGAGAATGAGTGAGCCAGGGAGACTCAAGACTACATTACCTACATAATACATACACATGCATTTTACTGACAGCATGGCATTTCTACAGAACAGAGCTTTTCTTTTATAACTTTTGCACAGAAATCCGATTCCCTCTCTATCCCTTTGAACTCTATAGACGCTTTTACTGACTGGTGCTATGTTTACGTAGTACCTATATAAAACGATGTATCTATATGACTCCCTATCTAAACAGACAGATATGAGGTGACTTGTAAAAGTATATTTACATACCAACATAGATACTTCACTTACATCCAAATCCGAATCTTAAATTTAACAGATCCGACCAAGGAAGCCTCGCCAGCTCTCCACTCCGCCACTCCCCACCAACAAACCTTATCCTCCAGCCAAAAAAACTTTAACCGAAACGAGGATCAGAACAGATGAGACTTTTGTGAGCATGTACAAACATTCACATATGTATACACAATGCGGAATATACACATCACACGGATAGGCGCCTGTCCTCTCTCTCCCTCCACATACACATCATCCACAAGAATCTCAATCTGTTATATCCGTTTTACTAAACACTCCTGTAAAAGCATTTGTAACCATCCGCAGTTTTCCCTCCGTAAACTAATACTGCTCCACGGCAATCTTTTATTTGTAATAGACAACCTCCCTTCTTTCACTACTTAAGTTAACTCAAACATAATCTGTCTCCCCTCGTGTCATGTCATCCGTATAAATACACTTTCGACAAAATGTCTTCCAGCAACCACTTTTTCAATCACCTTAGAGATGACAAACAAAAATCGTCCTTACCAAGACTCTTCAGAAGAGCTTAGGGGAAATGCAATTCCGTTTTTGGCCCTTAATAATCTTGTCAGTCTACTATTTCTGTTTATGCATATCAATATCCAATTCATAATACTATCAGGTATATCCTATTTAGCCACCAATACTTTTTGACTCTAAAAAAATAACATAGCATGAGAAGATTACCTAAATGTAAAACTGAGGTACATAAAATATGTACAGTCATGCATATAAAATAGTCTAATCCAATAATCCTGAAAGTTTTGAAGTGTTATTAGGTTATTACTGATGGTCTAGGTATAAATTGGTCAATGGTATTTTTATAGATAGGTTTGGATGGACAAATGAATATAGAGTGTTATTATGGATAGAAATGTTAGTGGGTCGAGAGTGGAGTCTACTAACTAATAGAATGCGGTTGTTCGCTTGACAGTTTAATGTCAGTGTCACCACGTTACCGTGCACCAAGTCCAGCCATTATAAATTAAAGAGCATTTGTTTCATGTTACATTGCAGACTAAACTGTTGGCCTTGTTTTGACAGAGACATGCACACGAATCTTTAATATAACCAAATATTCCTATCTAAGTTGACTTGACAGAGTTTCCCCTGACTTGGAACTGCGTTCGTGGAATGAAGATAACCCATTAGCTCGGATAGTATTCCTTCCTCTTTAACTTAACTGTCAGCTTATAAAGTTTAACGAACCGTAGTCATTGTGTGAATAAGAGCATACTATTGAGCAAGGCAAACAAAATTCTGTTTCACAATTAAGTCAGCATAACATAACATTTCAAAACATAGGGCAGCACAGCGACATGACCCATTATGCCCTCGTGTATTAATAGCTACGAATTATTTGACACATTGCTTGCTAAGAGCCTTCTAATAGGAAATCTCTAATATGTAGCGACAATGTTTGTGTAAGTAAAAAGGGTATATTGGACAGAAGAAAGCTTTTTGCTTCATAATGTGGACGGATAAATAAAGTGGAAAGTTTTGTTGCGGAGGGGGAGGGCTGGTCAGAGAGTGTAGTAGCTCATTAGGTGGCGTCAGAATGGATATTAGAATTAAATGGTCGGGCCATTGCATCACATTGGGCTAATTTTCACAGGAGAATGGTGACCAAATGGCAAATGGTTAGTGTGGTTTGCATTGCTTAAAGTCTTATTCTGGAAAGGTTATAACGAAGTATAAATAGCGATAGAATGTGCTCAAAGGCGTATAGCGTGGCGTGAGAGTGATAGACTATCTGTGTAAACGCGGAGCATTGCATGTGTAGGATTCAATGTAAATTCATAAAGAGTGAACATCAAGAGATGAGAACTAAAGAAGAGGGACTGAAATGAACTGTAGAGCTTTCCCAGTAATAGAGCAAATGCATAGCATATCTTGTCTAAGTAGCCATATAGCCAAGATAAATACATATTACATATATTAAGTCGAGCAAATTAAATGGCAAAGCAATCCTGAGTATACATATAACACGGGATATACAGAGAGAGTAAATAGTATGTGTTCATGCACTCATGAACTATAAAGAGAGTGCTATGTGTGAAGTAAAGTAAACGGAGGATATGGTTTTAGGTATAAATCCTGCGGATATTGTGTAGGTAGGCTGTGTTTGTAGTAGTGTGTATGTAATGCAATGTAATGTAATGTCAGAGTCGGAGAGTTAGTTGGTTGATGGTGTGGCAGTCAGTGGCTTGGCTCGGTGTAGCCAAGTTGTATCGTTTGTCTTGGCTTGATTGAGACTCTTGTCGTCATGCTCATTTCCGCCGCACGGAAAGTGAAGATGCCCTTAGCACAGAGCTGCTAAATGAACGCGTGAGGATGCTAGCCTTGAATCTCATCAAGAATATACCACTCGTGAACATAACCATCTCATCTTCCCCGTACTCAAACTATATTCTATATATACCCTAATGTACTTATTACCTAAGAAATGTTAGATCCCGGTATAAACTCATATACTGGAGCCTATAGTGTAAATCCTTCGTTTATGTGAACAGATAGATGTCCAGATAGGGGAGATATAGGTAGGACCACCGTTTCTGTGTTCAATTCTATTCATTCAACGCCCTAAAGCTCAAACGAAGCCAGGTCTTCTGCAATCCAGTGTACTGTGACTTGCAATGAACCAAACCATGGTATTGGCATGACTCTGGACTGGAATACCAAAGCAAGATCCAGCACAGTTCTGAACATCCTTTCCGTTCTGTAGCAAGTGAGCTAACCAACAGAGTTCCAGAGCCATCATCATATCAGCCAAACCAAACCAGCCGAGGAGCAGATGCACACAGCACAAATCCAACTCTCGCTGTGCAAAGTGTAGTTGAGCACTAAAGGAATCCACGTGGACGTGAATGCAAACTGTCAGAAAGATCCGCCTCCGTCCTGCCTCCCTCTCTTAACAGGGCCTATGGCCTAACTCAACTTCTTCTGAGTCTCTGAGGATTGGCCGGGCTATCTGTACAGCCTTGGTGTGTGGACTGAGAGGGAGCTAATGGAAAATGGGTTGGGAAGAGTGCTGGTGTGGACGGAGGTAGGGAAAGACTGGCTGTGATTGGCGGGGAAGGCCTGAGTCCACGTGGAGTGGAAGTTGGACGGGTGGGAGGTAGTTTAGAGATAGTGGCAATCAACCACCCGATCCGAATGCCATATTTGGGTAGGGAAATCAGTGGAGAGTATTTGGCTGGATCTTTGTTGTTGAAAGGGCGAACATTCTGTCGGCCCCGGTGGCGCGATAAGTACTGGAGGGGATGCTTACGCTCAGCTTGCTTTAGCTTTCCAGACCATAGCATACCATAATACAATGACGAGACCCGGAGCCAAGGCAGATGAGCAGAGCATTGGCTTCCCTGGCATCGTTTGCTTTGGCTTGACTTGACTAGCTGAATTGAACTATACCATTCATTCCATATACAATCATACATAAACACTACATATATACATTTACTCTCACATATTATACTCTGCAATGGACAAAGTATTATACATATAATACACTTCATATAGCTTTAAACTACCTACTATACTACTATTATTACCTACTCGTATCTAATGCACATAGGTCTACTACCGATGGACCAGGAGCAGTACCTACAGACTACTAACTCTTCCTTCGTCAACTAAACTCTTCTGAATTCACATCTTGAGTCTTTCGGAAAACTACTATATAGTTACACACACTAATCATATACAACATATATAGGTACTGGAAATTGTATACAATGGAGCAGAGATAGACTAAACGGATGTTTCACTGTAGTGTGCATTAGAGCAAACGCAAGGAGTTCAATCCAGCCAACGGAGAATACATACATACATAAACAGACATTACTTTTCTATCTGTGGAGAATCATTCTTTTCCTCCATATATGGCTTCTTTTAAACTTCTGTCTCTACATCTCTGCTATAGTCATGCATACCCAGTAGGACTAGGGGCTTATCTAAGTCCAGAATACAATTTCTTTATTTATTTACCTATTTTTACATTACTTCACTTAGAGTTTGTATCCTCAATGAGATATAAATATAATACTAAATATTTTCTAGCTCTCTGCATTAGTAATGGATGGAGAAACGGAATGGAAATAAAAGAATGAGACGCATCCTTTACTTCCCCTAGCGATAATATTTTTTAAACCTTTTTCTTCCTTTTAATATGAATAATATAGTATGTAGTATAAGTCATAAGGCGACTCATGTCAATTTGCCACAATAATGTCATGCATTGCACTAGCATCATAAGTGGAAAATACAGACTGTGAGATAAAGAATATATATAAATTGAGACATACCATCATGAAGCAAGCTAATAATCTAAACCAAACGAACGTCTGTATAAATAAAACACAGATATAAACTACAAACAACTCAAGGAAACGAATATCTTTTTATAATGTAAATAAATAAAGGCTCTTGCTTGAGACTTTGGCTTTCCGTTGTCTATTTAGGTACTAATAGCAGACTAACGTCTTCTGTGTTACTAGATCTATCTACAATGAACACACATCCATCTTCACATTTCTACGTACACACATAAAACGACCAGGATGGATGGGATTTACTTACCATCTATCCAATATTGGTAGTCTACCTGCTACGTCTCAACTAAGTCATAGCCATCGCATCTAAAGAAGGAATTATTGTTTTATTTCATAAAAATACACTAAAAACTCACTTACTGTCAGTTCCGTAACCTGACAATCTTCAGCTGCTTTAAAGAGTGGTTGTGATGGGCATTGTGAGAATACATAAATTAATTCATTAGCAAAATCCTCCTACAGGTCACAATTTTTCACCGGATGTTATCGAACTGTCCTCAAAAATCGGATTTTACATTACGTGAACGGCGAACTTGTGAGGCCGAAAATTATTTGTGTTCAGGTTAAAAGCAGTGACCAACATCTTCAAAATTTACATTTTGTGACGGGAAAACTTGAGGCTTTTGGGTTCAAAACAATTAATTCCCTCCGTAATATAGAATTTCAAAGAAATAATTATATCAGGTATACGTCTACATGGTTTATGCAAAAATATTTGTTTCCAAGCATTCTGTTAAATATTTCACTCGAATCAAATAAAAAGCACCGAATTCTTCTCTCTTATTGTGTGTAAACCACGAAGATCTGATGCACGTTATACCTTCTGTTATTTAAACGAGCATTTTTCCCATGCTACCCAATTTTTTAAAGAGACTTCAATCCCCATGAGATGTTTTACTGACATTATTCTCTCTACTCCATTGATATTGCTTCTGTATTAAATATTATTTTGTACATCGAAGGACGTCACTTGTTAGGATTATGAACTTCCCATTGCAATTTTTTATAGTGCCTCACAAAATTCCATTTTCCTGTTAAAATTCTTACCGAAGCAAGATCCCATCGTGTAATTGAACTGCAACTGACTAGGGACAGCCTTAGTAAAATAGAGTAATAATTGTGTAAATAAATAGGTAGCCATATTCAGCGCCAAATGGAAGTGTACATACTTCGGTTATGTTTACGTGTGTGCCTTTATCTGTGAGTTTATTTTATAATGGTACAGATTACATTATGCAATTTGAAATATAGAGCAAAGTTATCAAATGCATTAAAAGTATGATGACAGGTAGGTTTGCAGATATTGTGATGGTAGGTGAGTGTGTGAGATGTTATTAGTTACATCGAGAGGAATGTAGGAGTATGATAATGGGATATCGGTAAACTGCAAGATATTTTAATCTATACAAAGTGTAAAAGTGTAGTAAATAATAGAGCGTAAGCGTAGGAAAGGATAATATAATAGATAGATAGTGTAGTAGTTGGTACACACAAAGCTAACATAAGCGCTAGTCAGTTGGACAAAAGTACATAACACTAAACTCAACTCACGCTCCGTCTCTATCTATAGGGAATATCTTGCTCGACTCGTGTATTTTGTATTTGTATGAGTAGAGTAGAGCACACTCTTCTAAGTTCTACTGAGCTACGTTGTTACGTATCGTTGGGCTACGTTACGTTTACGTCAAGTTATACATACTCCTTTGGATTGGACGGTGAAGTAAGTGAGCTTAGGACTTTCATGCATTGAGTTCCGTTGAGAGAGCGAAAGGAAAGCATTGCTCAGATCTGCGATAGAATCAAGCAACTCGGCTATTGAGAACGTCGGCTGTGGGAGCCGCTGAACTGTTTTTCAGTCGTTTGCTAACTCGCTTCCAGACAAGACCTCCTCACGCCTTTTCACAACATACACTCTTTCACGTTACTACACCACCAACATTACTTTCTATGTAGTAATTGTTCAAGTTCAACGGAAAAACATGGATTGCCACACAAACGCTGTCACCAGCCACACCATTATCCCCATTCAATTGCCAACTAAATTCTCATCCTTTCCTTAGACTAAAGTCCTTCCTCCTTTTAATAACTTGGCAGCGGCTTACAGTGAAATGTGTTTTCTGCACCTCGTGTGATTACGTGTGCACGTTCAATCTACTATTTTACAAGTGTCCTACAATTAGTATTCATGTAAGTGCCATAAACATTCATTTTCTTCCTCAAACATTAGTGCGTTAAGTGTGAGGGTGTTAATTGATATCAAAGTATACAAGAGTAAATAATAAACATTTTTAATCTAAGCCACAGATAGTCCTCACTTCTTATGACATACAAGTGTAGTTGACAAAATAAATAGTACTTCATTCATAATACTGATAGGGATCTCCACTTTTATTTTTGCATGGCAAATTGTGACAATCATCTACAGAATGTTCATTGCAAATTTTTAAATGTACCTTTGAAATGTGGGAGCAATGAACACAAATTAAATTGCAAATTACAGAACCCTTTTACGACAACGCTTTACCTATAGAGTTGATTCGAAGAATAAATTCAAAATCAAAATTCTCTTATGAATAGTGGAGAAGTAAGTAGATTAGCATGAAATAAATGTTTGGTTTTGCGTGTGTAATGGACAGGATTTAAGTGCGCATGCTCTTCATTAAAATACTGTGGATTTTTAATTTAAAGTTGCACTGAATAGGGATTAAGGAAAACCAA
>JABASH010004575.1:0-13726 GCA_019776445.1 Tomocerus maximus | reverse complement strand
TTCCTAAAATAATAAAATTTGAATTTTGTTGTACTCAACCCAATGTAAATTGATCGAGTTCATGGCAAGTTCCGCTAGATACCTCGACGGAGGGATGTTGGACCTTAATCCCCAACTTATTTTGTTTCTCAATGTCCGTTCTACTCTATCTACTACCATTTCTCTGAGTAATACATGTGATGTTGATTTCTATGGTCTAGTCTACACTGAAAGCTTTCTTTCCGTTGATACAAAATCCTTGGCCTACGCCTACGAAACTTAAGATTATTTCTTCCGTGGATACGGGTCACTCCACTCACGCCATGCGCAATGCATACGTTACGATGCACTTTCACCGGAAACATCCCCATTTGGAGATTATAAAAAATGTCTAGATTTGAACGAGAATTTGGAGAGTATAGTTTCTGAAGTCAAATCTGTCATCGTTAAGGTGCCCCAGAAAAACATTTTAATCAATTCTGGCTCTAATCTTTCCTCGCCACTTGCCTCGCCACATGTAAACAGTTTAATTTTTTTTCGGCTTTTGACCGTTTTTGTTTTTTAGCCGGCGTAAATAGCTATAAAGACTCAAATGTAACAGGTTTTTATTTTGGCCATTCGCTGCAAAACTACAAACGATTTTTGCTAGTCACTAGGTCATTTTTAGCCACAAAAATCGGTGGCTAGTTTTACTTTATTTTTTTCTTTTCGTAGAAAGTTGTGAAATAGCTCATTCGAAAGGTGACAGATTTTATAGCTGAGAGCAACTTCGATATACGTCAATGGAAAAGCTGATCTGGGTCAAAGGTTGTGGGCCCTTTTTTGGACATTATGACCTTTAATTAAATTAAAATTAACCCATTAAATCGCTTCTTCCCTACATCTACGAAAATCTTATTCGATTTTAGCTCGAAAATGTATACGTCGTTCAATGTACGATTTTTTGCAATAATAATGTAAGTTTTCTAATCCCATCACCTATTCATGCATGAATATTTTCTCAAAAACAACACAAAATATACGAACAAAAAGAAAATATTATATAAATTACATTCATTATATGTTAACAGAAAATAATTGTAATTGTAAAGAATCACACACAATCACAAAAGGGATTCACCAGTTTATGAACTGGCAGGATACGTAGGAATTTATTATTTGACGACATGATACCATTGGAATGGAATGAACTCTTTATAGAGAAATGTCGTTAAAATTTGTTTTCCACATGTAAATATTTATTGAATGTGATATGAGGCACACAATGGATGCCCTCTGCTTGATCAAAACGAAAATGAAATATATTATTTTTATATTTGCGTATTTAATTATTTAATAGCAACAATTTTGGATACGGCCCTCGGCTCGATTTATCAGAAAATGAGGAGTCTCTTTTATCGTTCTGCACAAAATATTTTAACGTGAGTAGTCTACAAATCCTTTCCGAATTTCCGATACATATATCCTCACAAATTGAAAACGATAAGACTCCTCAATAATTTATTAATATAAATATGTTGTTTGTAGCCATCCATAGACCTTACAAAACTAAGCATTATTTTTTATTTGAGTCAAATAAATATCCACCCACAGAGGTTACCAAAATCATCCGAAACAGGGTTACATATGGCCCACTTTGTTATTTAGAAAAATTATATATTTAATTTTTTGTTCGGATCAAGGACAGACACATTGGATTCCATGTTGAATGTGTCTGTCATCCTTTAAAACCTATAAAGAGCCTTAACGAGGGGTTATTGTGAGGCATTATAGGCATTGTGAGAAGTACTCAAGCCAACTAGCAGAATCCTTCTACACAGGCTAGACTTTTTCCCCTATTGTTATAAAACTTTCGTCAAAAATCGGATTTTGTATTACCATTAAATATTACCAATCTAAACTGAAACCCAAAATTTCTTGTGTTGGAAGGAAGTAGCCGACAACTTTAAAGTCAGCGGGAAAAGTGCAGGATTGCATCTGTGAAACCAAATCCTATTTTGAAGAAGAAGTTTAGATTTTCTATTTTTAGGACTAAATACTTTAAACATAAATTAACATAAACATAAATCCTTAACCTTAGAAAATGTAATGAATCAGGGCAAATCGGAGAAAAGAATGAAAATTTTGATCAAGAAACGTTTTTAAAGATATATTTTAATTATCCCTATTAGCCTGATTTTTTTTTCAGTTTGCCGTCTTGTATGTAATTTAAGTGGCTTTTAAAACTGCATAACATTTGCACTTTAACTCTGTATTAGAAAAATTCTAAAAGCTTTTATACAGTTATATCATCATTTCAATTTTTGGTTAGTTATTCATCTTTTAGTAACCTTGTATGATTATTTGGGTCATATAGAATATCTCTGTTATATAGTTTGGTGTTTGGTTATTGGTTGATATTTTGACGAGATGCCGACAGGTATTTTGTGGGTGTGTTTTGTGTATACTTATTTACATAATATGCAGAATTATACGAACATTAGAAGAAATTCAATTTGTATAATTATACGCAGACTAGACATGTAGTTTATCAAAAGAAAATAAATTGAACTTTATTCCTTCATTTTACAGACGGGGGACGGATTTACTTCACTCCGGAAAACTTGCGACATCCTGATGATACCTCGAGCCAAAATAAAGAGAATGAAAATGTCTTTGACAATCGTTATAACTTTTGTCGTTTATTGGACTCCATATTTCGTCGTATACAACATTAGAATATTCTCTGAAATTAACTTTGGCTTTGCTGAATTCAGCGTTAAATCCTGTTATCAATGGAATCTTCAATTTACGGGTCAACAAGGACTTCAAGAGGCATGTTGCTTTAACCTCACCGTCGAATCTCATTAGGTATTTGTTTTATTATATGCTTTCATAGCCTGTTATGGATATCATTTTTGCTTGGAAGGGTCTTCAGTGAAACCCAAAGTCTTGGTGGAATTGCCTCAGGATTTTCCGGAAAAATATAATTAAATTACATATTGTTGTGCGAGGAATTGATAAAACTGCCAAAATATAAATATTTCAGAAAAGATTAAATAGATATGACAAGACTATGACTTTTCTCAAGTAAAAATAAACCCCATTTTAATTAGTGATCATTCCTCCCACTGCAATCACCAAAAAAAATTCTTAATTTTAATTTAGATGCGTCGTTCTGAAATTTTGGGATTTTTCCTCCGAAACCCAACATTTCTGACTTAAATCACCATTTCTCTAAAAGTAAAGGAAGTATTTCCATCGATTTTTTAATTCTCTTCGTAAGAACCTTTTCTATTTCATAAAGATTTTCATATTTTTCTTCTACCACATCAAATTTTTGAAGCTAACTATTTTCAAGATTGGTTAATGTATTCAGACTCCTCACTTACTAAAAGCACTAATAATTTGTTGCATTCTAGACTAATGGGACCTTTTTTTAACTTTTACATTAAAATGTAACTGCGGTTAGTGTCAAATATTTCTTAAATATTTTAAATTGAAGAAATTGTTTTGGTCATTGTAGTAAGTCTAATTTCCGAAATGCAATTAAATAAAAAATATTGTAATATATTTTGTTGCAGATTTTGTATGGCTAGGCCGGCACTGTGTTAGGAATTTTTTATGGGAACTTCGTCGAGAGTGCGAATTAGAGAAGAGAGAAATTTCATCAAGAATGCAAATAGAAGGGGAGAAAAATCGCATTGGAAATTCGAAGTGAATAGACAGATTTCGTTTAGAATGCGGATTGGGAGAGAGACGTTGAGAATGCGAATCGGGGGAGAGAAATTTCACCAATAATGCAAATAGGAGGAGAAAGAAATTTCACCAGGAATGCAGATAGGAGGAGAAAGAAGTTTCACCAAGAATGCGGATAGGAGGAGAAAGAAATTTCACCAAGAATGCGGATAGGAGGAGATAGAAATTTCATCTAGAATGTGGACACCGAGAATGCGAATTGGAGGAGAGAGAAATTTCACCAAGAATGCGGATAGGAGGAGAAAGAAATTTCACCAAGAATGCGGATAGGAGGAGATAGAAATTTCACCAAGAATGCGGATAGGAGGAGATAGAAATTTCATCTAGAATGTGGATACCGAGAATGCGAATTGGAGGAGAGAGAAATTTCACCGAGAATGCGAATTAGAGGAGAGAGAAATTTCACCGAGAATGCGAATTAGAGGAGAGAGAAATTTCACCGAGAATGTGAATTGGAGGAGAGAAAAATTTCACCGAGAATGTGAATTGGAGGAGAGAAAAATTTCACCGAGAATGTGAATTGGAAGAGAGAAAAAGAGATTTCTTGTTCAAAGTGAAATACCTCCATTATCACTGCAATTACTCACGAGATTTCATTTCTGCAACAAGTGACGACATCAGCTTGTGTAATAAGGTAATAAATTGATATCATAATATTATACTCTCTAGATAGCCAAAAAATTTCTTTTTGGTGAACAGTATGGAACTTAAAGTGTTAATATTTAATTGTTTTCGGGAAATATTATATGAAAAACTGAATCAAATAAATTGTCTGAGTCGAGACGAGTAGGGTAGATTTAGACAGAAGGAAACGTTTATTACATTGAGAAAAATAAATATATGATTTATTGATAATAATACATTTTTAATTTCTAGTAACTAAATGTGGACTAAAGGGGCAAGGTATTTTGGAGATATCGTTGGAAAGGAATTATCTAGGCTGAACATTGAGGTTTCTGTAGAAGAAATGGGAATCATCCACTCCATTTACATCCGGACCGTCAATTATTTGCAACAATCTTGGACTTCTATTGAACTTGACTCTCTCCTGGAATTCTTCGGCTGCTGTCAAGTAGCATCTGCAAACACAACAAGACGGAAACCGAAACCAATCGGAAAATATACCGCGGCATTCGTTTGAAGGGTCAAAAGCCAAAAGTCTGTGCAGTCGGTATTGTTGCTCGCATCTAGATCCAATATCAAGTTATAATTAGGTATGTACTTTTACTACATCATAATTTATATAATAAATTATACAATATTTATTTACCTGCAACCATCTCGACATCGCATCTGCTTATTTTCAAATGTGCATTTTTCCCAATGTACGTATTGCTCAAAAGGATATAAATTCAAAAGAGCTAAAACTTCCCCTCGGGTGTTATTTGCCCAGTACGGAGCTACAACTTCCTCTTTTACTGGACACGCGTTTCTGTTAAACATAATTAATAAGCCATTAAAAAATCAATTAAATGAAATGAGACTAATTTTAAAGCAAATTGTGTTGCCATTTTAGTAATTTATGTTTTAAAAGCTGAGAAGTAGATAAGCTTGTTTTAGTTTCTGATTCCCATGTTAATGCTAAGTAAACGCTCTCGAATAAGTCGTATATAAATGTATAAAAGTTTCTTTTAGTTGCACTTATATCTTATATCCATTTAAAATTGATCGATTAATTATTATTATTATATACATGTAAAAACAAGTCAGATAAAGTGTTCCGTAAAATTATTTTTTATGATTTGCAATACTTTCAAATAACTTAAATTATGTTTTTAATAAATACGTAGAAAAACCGAGAACTAACATTATTCTTACAATTTACATGTAATAATAAAAAACTATAAAATTTCTAAATAATAAATATAAAATAAAAACTATGCCTTTTACTAAATGACTTCTACTAGTTCTACTTAGATTTAATAAGGGGAGGGGGAGATATAATGTAAATGACAAGGAAACTTACACAGCTTTCAGCGTGCCAGACATTTTATTCTTTGCGCCCATATTTTTCTTTTCAATATCCTGAAAAAGTACATGACCGTCGTCAAGTCGTAGTTCATCGCTGAATTCCATGCTTTCCACAGTTGTGGCAGTGGTCGTTGTTTCTACATCAAGAACGGTTGTTGTTTGCTCCGGTTCTTCTGTGACATTTTCTTCTTTGCTCTTATTAGCTACTTCCGTATTGTTTACAACCGGCTCGTCATTTTCATTGGATCTGCCCTCGTGCTCTATTGTGTTGTCGAAATCCTCAGAGAATTCCATCCGAAGCAAAGAAAGCTGTCGTACTTCTCCATACATTCGACGCATCAACCCTTGGTTCTCAAAAACAAACCTCCGAACTGCATGCCTACAAAAGTTTTACCAATTTCATCTCTTTAAACTATTTTCAACAAATCTTTCAAATATTATTGCAGTCAGAAAACAAAAGTAAAATCGAGCACGTGCCAAGGAAATGGAAGTTGGCTCAAACCTGGACCCGAAGGAATTCAAAACTACCTGAAATTGGTGAGATATATTATGCCAGTTTCTCAATTTCAATTGCTAAATCTTTTAAGAATCGTTAGAACTAAAATTCTGCTTTGATTGCGTGTACTACCCGCTTTAGGCTCATTTGATTCTTCATAAAAATAAATAGCAAATACACATAACCGTCACCATTTTTTTTGTTAATTTGAACAATATAATAATATAAATCAGCCTCCATCCACGGGTATTTCACAAATATATTTGATAGTCATTTGGCAATTTTGATTTCATTTCAGGGTGAGAAGTTTTTCTAATATATATTATTTGTTTAGTATTTGCACTGAGATGGCGTAATTAATGATGGAATGAAAATGTTTCTACCAGGGATATCCTTCTCCAGGAAGATTGCACCAAGTTTCTCCTTTGGCAAAGTCACATGGATCTTTGCTGAAGAAACTCCTGGATTTCTTAACAGGTCTGGAGCAAGTGAGCATGTAGTCTTCCATGGCGTGCACATTTTGGAGATTTCCTTGCGTAGACAGTAGGATGAGTGGAAGAACAAATGCCGACGTGACGGACACTATAAAAAACTGGAAAAGAAAATATGGTTTTCACTGCACCGCTATTATTGCCAATTGTGGAGAGATGTGTACGGAAAAGAAACTGATGAAAGTTGAGAGGTGGGAAGAGAAAGTTATTGGAAAAGTAAGTCGGTCGGTGTTGAAAAGGAGGAAGAAGTCGGAGTGTCGGAATGTCGGAAGAGTTAACAGAAAGACATGGACGAAGTGAGTCAAGTGGACGTGGAGTCAAGTGGATGAAGAGGACGTCCAAGTCAAAGGAGGAAAGGAACTCACCTGTGCGGAGTGCATCCTGTACTCTCTTCTTCTTCTATTCAACGTATCTCGGTTATGCACCGTGCACCAGATCAGATATTGTTGGACATTCCTCGTTCTTCGCGTCGCCAGTCGACATCACCCAAACAAAAACAGGCAACACCTCAAATCTTTCGATCTCACGGACTAAAGTAGTGAACAATCAAACTGCGACGTACTACGAACGTAAGTCAACGTCGATGAATGTGTAACAACAACTCAATCCAGAATCAAATCCCAACATATATTAATCCCTGAAAACTTATTATAACAACAATGCATTGACATTGCATTGCATTTCCATTATGCATCCAAGAAAAGTCAATTGACACTGACAATGAGTCTGAGCATGAACATGCAGTAGGCAGGCAGAAGTGCGATTTGCTCCTTTTCCCTTGATTGATGGTCCGACTGAGTCAGTGTCAGACTACTATGATTATAATAATAATATGTATGTATGTATGTATATTTGTGGATGGTTCATGTGACTGAGAATAAAGAAAAGAAGAAGGAGGTGACGCGACGGAGAAGACTTGACTTTGACTTGACTTGGACTCGGCTGGTGTTGGCTATTGAAATGTGCCGTGGGCACCTGAGAGAACTGAATCTGTGTCAATGTGCCGTTACTCACTTTACTATTGAGTCAATACACTTGATTGTACCGTTCGACTTCATTCTCCACCACTCAAATACTCAAAACTCAATCTCAACGCAAAAGAACCCAAACCCAACCGATTCCATTCCATTACAAGAACTACATCCATAAAATTATATTCATCTCTCCAATCCAGTCCTTTTATCCCTCCCTACCTTATTCCCCATATAACTAGAATATATAGTAGTGACTTTAAAAACTACTTAACTACTCAAATAATATATTAACCCTTTTCCTCATAAAAAATTAAGAAATCAATCAATTCTCCTTATTTACCTTTTTCTGTGCCATTAGCCAAGTCAAAGTCAAGTGACATGGCACATTATGTAAAACTTTTTGTAGTATTAATCAACGAGTCCATTTGTAATATTGTAAACAAGTCATAGTCACACATAATAATAATAATAATAAATGCTTCTCTGTTATAATGTGTTGGACTCGCACTTGTTTCGTCGGTTGGATGTACTTCTTTCTTGTGGGGCAGGGCATCTTCTTAAGCCATTAGCAGTACAAGTGAATCCAAGTAAATCAGAACGTGAGAGAGACACGAAACGGAGTTAATGGTGTCATGTCAGTTTCATACGACGAGTTTTCATCTCGTTTAATTGCATCTTCACTTGACTTGACTCTTCACTTGACTTGACATCATCAACTTCGTTCGACTTACAACATCAGCTTACTCTACAGTGCACAATATGCATTCTCAAGTGTCATCTTTTTCCCTTTATAATATTTACATGCACCTCTCTTATATTTATCTCCATTCTGACTAAGCTTATAGTACATATGAATATTGCCCATTAATTATCTATTATAATCCTATTACACGCTTTTAACTTGTTGTTCTCAAGAATCCATCCACGCCTTGACTCAATGTAAACAACCTAAATATAGAATATCACAACATGTACAAGTTTAATATGCAGGCGTACCATTTTCCCTGAAATAATTGTCCTACAAATAATATTATGGCTTTAGATTCAGTGAAACCTTTCCTTTCTTCCTACATTCAAACAATTAGTCACAAACATTTCCACTTTTCAGTTAGCAATGCAATAACAGCGACAGGAATTAAATTATTCATAAAGTTCACCTCGCAGATGTCAAACTTGTATATTCAAATAAATACAACCTTGAGCACTAATTATTTTAAAATACCATAATTTTACGTAAATATTATTACCATGTGCTATTACTAATTTAAGACGATTTTAAAGAATGAAACATTTAGAAGAGCCATTAGAGAGAGAAAATTTGTTTCCACTACTAAACTAAAAGAATTAGACTCTTTTTCACCATTCTACTATTAATTTTTCAAAGGCCGGAAGTGTAAAACCAATAAAGACGTTCAAAATTAGTCTAGTTCCAGTTTTTAGGACAATGGCAAAACTTTCATGCTAGTCCACAAGAAAGGAGATATCGAAAAAAGTCTTAGCCAAACTATTTTGTAGTTTTTATCCAAATGAAATTATTGTAGTAATAAGATCCTAATTCTTAGCGCTTTGGCATTGGAAACAAATTAACTGCTCAGCAGATGAGTTGGTCTCTTACAGAGAAGAATGATAATTATTTGAATTGAGCCATGAGAGAAAGAGAAGCTGAGTTTTCTTGTTATTTTATCTGTTATCTGAGCTGACACACATGACTTGAGATGACATGAGTGAGAAAACATTCTGGATTTAGATTTAATCACTAAATTTACTGTAGTGAGTGAAGGATTGGTTAAAAACGGGCATTTTAAACGAAATGAAGTTTGAACTGAGTGAGAAAAGGAGAACACAGATTTGAGGTGTGAGGTCATTGGACATTTTAAAACAAAAAACATTTATTTTCTGAAAACCCTATTTAAAAAAACATAAATAAAAATTTGTACTATGAAAATTCCTCACTACTACTACTGAGAGCCTCATCGTCGTCCTCGTCCTCGTCAGAAGAATCTGTGGAAATTATTGGATTACTGTTGTTGCCCCCCGGGGGATCCAAAGAGTTAGACCGAATCTTCATTTTCTTATCTTCCTGGAAGATGAGGTGAAGTTGGAAATTCGGCGAAAAGATCTTGTGCAGTTTGTCCTTATGCGCTTTGTCCAATTCCCCCTTCTTCAAAGTCAGCACTTTTTGGGGCGCAGGGTTCGCAGATAGTGGAGGTCTATCAATCAAAATAAATAAATAATCAAATCCGTAGCATCACTTTCGGATATTCCCAGAAAATAATGATTAGACTGATTGATAAGTACCTGCTTTGTGGACACCGCCACTGTTGAGGAATGGGCGGTCGCTGCGTGTCCGCTGGCGGCGGACAACTCATCGTTCTGTCCATCAAATTCTTCTGGAGGCTCTTCCCGGCTGCCGTCGCCACAGGTGAAGGCGATAGAGCTGCTACTCGGTTTTTGTCGTTCTCACATTCCATCGTCATTCTGCATACAAAGTAAGAAAAATCATTTATTTATTAGTATTCCCAATCATTCTTATTTATTTCCATTCTTTCTATTCCTTCTGAGAAATTATACTGCAGAAGCCTTCTGTAGTATAATTTCTCGGCCGTCTTTAAACTATCATATTATTACCATATATACTACTTACTACCCATATAGATAGATGATAAAACACTCAATATTTCATTTTCCTAGATTTAAATTCAACCTCATTACCACAAGCTGTGTAAGACAAAAACATCTGTGAAGTAATTATGTTAATTAGGGACCGGCCGTACATGGGCTCACTGACCACAAGAACAAAAAGAATCTTTCTTCTGAGCCTAATTAATACCTATAATAAATTGATAAAACGTTTTTCGCAAAGTACTAACAGGAATCCTCTTTTTACGCTCTTATTTTTGTATGATAAGGTGTAAGAACAATATCCACATCGACCCCAACAGAGTACAGTACGAGTGCAAGCATTATCATATCATTAAATCAGTTAATCTTGAACTGTTGCTACTTTGCTACTGAAAAATCTCATCTCACTAAAAAGTTGTTGGACAACTTGTGGGGAAAACCCCGACTAAGACTAACAAATGAAATGCACTAATTCAGCTCAACCAACTTGCACCTAACTACACTCTTGCTACACTCTAACAGATAGCTAATTTATTATTCAGTTAAATAGTAATATGATACTCTTTTGCCCAATACTCTTTAGCTAGTTAGCAATTTGCACGTACTGAAGTTAAAGTTGGATTCAGAATGTTCAATCTTAGCGTACTAAGATACTTATAATAAGATAACGAAATCAGTATTACTTTGGTATTACTTAATGTATAAAACTATCCTGCAGCAGATGTACATTTTAGGCCTAAGGCTTCCGTTGTCTTTTTGTGGAAAGGATACGAGCTATTGCAGCTTTTAGAAACTTAGGACTTGGAATATTTATACTTAAGTAACAGGAATACTGTTTGTGACTGGGAGGTTACATTATTACAAATCAGATTGGATAAACCCGATTAAATGCTACTAGGACACCCCGGAAAAGTATTAACTAGAAAATTACTATTTGCCTGGTAAATCACTACTTCCCCGATAAATCTAGAGTTACTTTATTACTGTTCCGGCCCGGAACTTCCGGGTACGGTAGCATTGAAATTGAAGGAGCCTAGGTGTACCCGGGAAATAGTAACTTTATTTGTGTACTCGGGAAACAGTAACATCAATAGTTACATCGATCCAGGTGAGGTGAGTTCCCAAAATTCCAAAAAGTAGTAAAAAGGACCAGATAGTTACATTCTTATATTCTTGCATTATTTTTGCCAGAGGAAGGTACTCATTTTTCTAACATCATATGTGATTGTGTGTGTTCAAGAAAGCTTAGTAGGATACAATGCAATATAGAGAAGCAACAAAAGAAATCCCTACCAAATTCCAAATAAAATTCCATGAATTATAAGTTGAAATTGGCACACCCAACCAACACCCAAGCCATGGTGATTGATTAGGTTATCTATTTCTAGGATTGCTCGACTGTATCAAAATTCCCAACGCGGAAGGATTCATCATATTCATGGACAGGGAACGTTAACGTTCAATAAATATTCTCAATACAAATGATCTATTTTTCTAGCTGTAAAGACTATCTGAGTTGATCTAAAGGAATAGGACTAGTAAATAGAAAGTATAAGTATCAGTCGACGAAGAGGAACATTCACTACTTTCTATTACTCTTTTGATTTCGTATGGGAGAAAGTCAAGCCTACTTAATATATAGTAGAAAGGCGATCCTAAATGTCACCAGGACATGACTACAACTACCGTCTTTCGAGTTACTCGCCTTATCCATTTATATACTAAATTATGATTTTAAAAATAGATCTAATTTGTTTACTGTATTTTAATTCATTCGATCGTGTTTCATACTGGAATGGAAGTATGGAAGTCGAGTACGCAGTATATAAGAGGAAGAAAATAAATTATAACTTTCAATTTCAAGTGTAAAACAAGCGAACTTAATGCTTATGTCACCTATTCCGAAGTAACGATCATTATCTACATCGATAATCAAAAAATCTTAATTTTCAAAAATTTAACGGGAGAAATGCATGTGATTCTCTGCCATCTCTGCTGTATTAAGGCAAAAAATTACAGCGTCTTAACTCTAACTGATTCGTTACCCTAAAATGGAATGAAGTTATCAATGTTTTTGTGTTTCTCTAATACTGGCACGCAATCAAAAGGTAGGCTGACAATATTTTGCCTTTTCTACGGAGTATGTTATGACGGTTAAAACCATACTACGACTACAGCCAACTCTACAGGTTCGAATTAGGATTAAAAGTTCAATTCAAGTGTACTAGTCCTACATACCAAAGCGCTAACCTATTCCCAGGGTTAATAAACGGGTAATAAATATGACTTAAAATAAACAATAATAATAAATGCTTAAGATTTGATGTTATTCGGGTCTGCTTTTTTGAGCTTTATTTCTGTTACAGTTAACCCAATGTCAAAATAAAAAGTTGCAACGGCAATAAAGTATAATATGTTCTATGTAGGTACCTTGCTTTAAATCAAAACAGTGTCTAAATTCAACGCAGAATTTTCATTACTTTTCTTTCACTGCTTAACACATCTCGATTTATAAAACGTTAGGCGTGCCAGTCCCAGTCCCAATATATATTTATATTGAAAAGGCGTAACGGCGTAAGTTAGAAAAAAGAGGAGGCCAAGTGAAAAGTTCACCACTTTCCAATGTCAATAAGGACAGCATCGGTGACAATCGGTGTATATATTTACTGATACATCGTGCTTTTAAAGTAATAAACCACACATATAAACTACGCATTATGCACAATGCACAAAGAAATATTTTCTAGCCTACGACTATTTTAAAAGGTATATATTTTTTTTAAATCTGAACAGTATATACAGTACATCCACTATTTCCCTACCAAGTGTAGTTTTTGCTATTATTCATTTCACGTAAATTGCTTCCTCTTCGGTTTTTTACTTTCACCTGCTTTCATCACTACCGTTTCGTTTAACCTTTTATCTCTAGACATCTAAACTACAGACTTTGTCATTTATTTACAGATTGAAGACTGTGGCATTTAATTTTAATTTATATTTTTAGATATGAAATTGGAACTTTAAGCTTTTGAGTTCATTGAATGGATTTGAAAGTTTGAAATACCTGAGATGAATGTTAGCGTCCGAGCCGTGGACGACATCGTCAATTCGCTTTTCTTGGACGAAAAACGTGTTGAACCAAAAATGACAAAGTTTTTCTCGTTTAATAATATTTTTGCTGTACAATTCGAATCTCACGTCACCCTGGACACTTACGCCTGCGCAGTCACAATCTGAAATTAACGAATATTCTTGAGTATTCCTCAACCATCATTGATCAATAGTACTTATTTATTTGATTTTCCTTAGGCATAATAAAAAATAAAAAACAGAAAAGAAAAGAAAACACTGACCTCCTTCTTGACACCTTCCAAAAATCTGTACAACGAATTTATTCATTTTCTTGTTGTGTCGGTTGTTGTAATCGAGACAGCCAGTGTGATATCCACTATTGC
>JABASH010004574.1:0-13732 GCA_019776445.1 Tomocerus maximus | reverse complement strand
AAATGACATCTCTTTGGAATTACTACTACGACCAGCAATAGTAATACAATACATGAGTACCCAATTATATTGTATCTATTGTAAATTACGGATTCAATACTACCTCATTTCTATGCATGGCACAATTTCTATATTATATTGGCTACGTATATAAACACACTTTTTTAAGGAAGATTCGGAGAATGGTGGTTTGACATTAAATTAAAGATCTGTGTAATTTAACAAGCATGTGTCTGGTCAATTTTTGTGGCAATAATTTTCATAAATGAAACGAAATTAAATAGATATCATGGGAAACATATCTTTCTATTTGCGTTATTTCTGTCATAGTCGACGAAGAATTTTCCAATTTTCTGTATAGTGCCTATAGGCGCATTTGTGGTTTAAAATCTACTCGGGTTTGTTTTCAGTTAAATAAATCAGGCCTAATGACTAAAACAAAGAATTAGGTACATACGTAGAAAAGTTCCATTTCCAAGGATTGTGGTTAAATATGTATTTCTAAAGTGCATTAAAATTGTACGGCCGAGGAAGCTAAGGAGTTGATGTAAGTAAATGGGAAGATTGAACAAGCAGTATTCTGTGGTTGACTTGACTGGTCGTAGATTTAGTTGATTTGAGTTCAGCTCGAAATTTAAGCGAAATGAATGAAAGAGAAAGTTGTTGAAAGAGTCTTCAAAAGTGCCTTACAGACGAATGCACTGCAGTCCTCGATAATTTAGTACTCGATTTTTTACTCCAAGTCTGTTCAACTCACTCTGTTATTTTCTATTCCACTCTATAATTCACATTAAAGTCAACCCGAGTTTATCTACACCGTTCTCTCACTATTATACATAACTGACATATGTACGTACATCACTCATACTATATCATACTGTATTGGATGCAAACGTCACATCACATTATTTCCCATCCTTTACCCTCAGTAGTCTCATGTGGGATACACTCTATATAGTATAGAGCAATGCATATAAGTACGATAGGTACTATAGACGTATATAAACTTTATAATAATATTACATTACATTAGGTAGATCTTAACTTTGTTCTTTCCGCTCTTGTCGAACTTCAAGGAAATAAAAAATTGGGCCTGAATGATGGAGGAGCTTTGTATTCTACCTAACTTGGTCCCTATATACCCATCATCAATGGCGATGCGGACTTTTGAGCTAATAATTGTCTCCAATGTTGCAAAAATACAAATCATCATTTACTTGCTCTTACAATTTTTACTTTGAACTAACCAATTCACTGCTCAAAAAATTTACGTCACAAGATTATCCTCTCGCACTGCAGTTTTCTATTAGTTATTACTTTCATTTTTTATGAAAAAGAAAACTATGTTAGCAATACACAGTCAGGTGAAGACGCAGACAGCATACTGTATCATTATTGGTTGTTTTTTAGTTACATAGAAATATCTGCATACATAATCGTATTTAAGTAATAGGTATTGCAAAGACCATAGTTTTTGTAGACTGTACAATGTAATAATAATATATTATACATGTATTAAAGATGTTATTTATGAAACGCTGTTTGTGATATGATGTGAGATTGAAGCGCTAATAAATAGAGGAGTAGAAAAAACATGGAACGATCAGACGGAATCATGTGCCATCATCATATTTGTTTTGATGGTTCTAACTAGAGGATAAATTGGAATTTACTCGAGTGGAAATTCTAATAACATGACATAACATAACACAGCATCGCATGGTATCGAAAGTTACATGGAAGTAGGGAAAGGGAGAACACTACAGAACACACGCTCACTGCAGCTTATAATGTACACACAGATCAAGTTAGAGGAAAAGACATTCTGTTCAGTTGAGTTGACATTCAGAAGTTGGTTGACTTTATTTTAAGGGTTTATTCCTCGGAAGGAATACATATGTACATTACACATCACGTTACATTACACATACCCTATATATAATATGTACACAGAAAAACCAAAGGATACAGAAGAAACCCGGACTTTTCCCAGGGATACATATATAGAGAAAAAGGAGAAAGTTGTGAAAGCTAATAATATTTAGTATATGCGATTGCTTTCTCTGCATTATTACATACAGGGCCAATCTGATGACAAGTAAATTGATGTAGTACATAACATGCATGTTGTTTTATTCAGGTGAAAAACACGATCATGTAAAATGTCAGCTTATAAATATAATCCCAAGGAGCATGAATTCAGAAAGTATAATCTGAACTATTTCACTCCAGAGAGGTAATGCATCATAATATAGTAAAACTAATTTCCATTCTATATAATATTGTTTCTGATTGACCCTGTATAGTAAATATAGACTTAAGAAGGTAACTATTATCTATATTATTCAAAAACAGCGTGTCTAATTCCCGGTATGAAATGGACAAAGTGTAGACATCACTAGTGCGTAAAAACTAAAAATGAAGTAGATACGATTTGTATTCCCAATTCGATGTTTGCTGTAAGTGAAGCCAGCGTTGTCTTGCATTGCTTGTCGTCCTTGCTTTCTCCTGCATTAACTACAAATACTATAGACACAACAATATTAGTATTAGACAGAGTATTGACAGAAAAGAATTGTGGGTGTGTATGCACAGATATCTCCAAAGAAAATAGATGAGACTGTGAGTTTGCTACTTTAGATGCATTATATTATTATTACGTACATGTAGTCGTGAGAAGACGGAAGGTACTAGGAGGAGGAAGCAACCAAGTACACGAGAAGAAAGGAGTCATCTTAATAGGAATTGGCAATGTAATGCAAGTCATGTAGAAACATTGCAAGTTCCTTGAAATAGGACTCTGCGGAATGTTCGGGGTGCATCAGGGACTGTGGAATATGATGGACGACTTCCTGACTCTTTGCCTTAGTCTTCCTTGACTCTAACTACTAGCATCACTATACTGGTATCTACTTACATACTCAGTCTACTCAATTCCATACTCTTTCGACTCACTTGCTCTTTCATTTCCTCTTCTATACACTCCGATGCTCTTCATATTATTGGCTATCGACGATGACAACTTTAGTTTCTACTTTCGACTAACTAAACTACAACTACTACCTACATCTTCTTACAAGTTACACATCGCCCCAAACTACCTACGTTCCCTACTCCTTACATGCTATTCATACTTTTCTCATTATCCTCCCTAACTCTTCCACCATCCTTTTCTCATCTCTACAAAAACTGACTTGACAATCTTATTACCATTCCTATTTATCTTACTAACCTACTAAATACTCTTTCACTCCAATTAATCCCTAAAATATAAATTCTAATTATTCTGTCACTCGGTGACGATCGTGTAATCCTAATAATATCGTTATAATCTACATCCAATCTTAAGTAACTAGTCTTTCTTTTACTGCCTGCTCATAAAGTTAGAAACCAAGCCATGCATATCAAGTGAAAATGGTATTTTATGCATACAGAATATACTAGTTAATCATTTATAGGTAATTACTATTATCGTGTATGCAATTTCTATTGCAAATTGCAATCTAAATGTAAAGTAGAATTGAATTATATTCAAAGAACATCATTGGTTTAACTATGCTTTTTTGCTATAACGTATATCTTCAAAATTTCAATCCATGCTCATAGTAGTCATAAAAGTACAAGATTGGATTAAAGAATTTTATAAAAGCATAAAACAAATCTCTTTTATTTCAACAATTTCGGAAACTGCATCTTTAATGTTTAAAATATACCCTCATTTTTTACCATCAAATGTAGTTTTCTGTTCATTTCTATGATATATTCTATCGGAATATTTATGTCATTACGTAGTAACTGTAGCCGTTAGTATGCGGTAGCTTGTTTAATGCATACTTATTTATGCCGTTTACGTCAATGTTATTTAGTCTATTCATCATTTAGAGTTTTATTGGCAATATAAAGATTTATTATTATTTTTATTGCTATTAAATTGCAGACTGCAGTGCATTTCGCATTTTAAAGAATAAAAAAATAACTATCAATGATGGGAAGAGCAGATGCTGCGTCTGCAACAAACAAATTATTATGCTTTGTTTACCTCAATTACCATGTGTTTTACTAACTATAACTAAAAATGTACAACTATTTTTGGATGCTGATGACATTAAAGTTTTGAAGCTTATGTACGTGGCAGGCAGTAAAAAAGCAAAGTTCATACTCTTGATACTGACATGACTGTATGTATGTACTTACTTACCATAAGGTTTCTTATTTCTAAATGAAATGAAAGATCTACGTATCTACTAGCTGTATTTATAAGTCAGATTTGACAGAAAGTACTAATGGTTTAATGTATGTAGAGTGTATAGGGAGTAGTTGACATGCTACGTGGCATGGAGACTGACGTGACGACTAAAAGGCTTAGATGTATTTCATTCCGGTTGGCTTGTCTTGATTGAAGTTCGAAGTAGTTCTGTCGCACTGGTAACTTGGCTACAGCTCCAGCTTCCACCGTCGACATATAATTTGCTTGCCTGAATTACATTTGCCTATTTAAGAAGATTAGGCAAGACGTCGCAATCGCAACAACGAAGCTTTATTAGTAACTCCGAAATTCCAATTCCCAGTCTTTTTAGTTTCTGTCAAAGAAAGCATACCTCTACTGTAATATTCATCTGCTTAGACTATAAATGCGGGTATTATTACGTTACCACTATAGTGTAGGACACAAAAAGAACGTAAAATAGTTAAATAGTCGGTTTATATGCTCATATTCCCTATGCCCCACTCCCAGCCATTCCTTAACAGCCATACATCTGTCTCTATATATGTAGGTAACATGGTAAGCATTCCGCTGCAAATAAATTTTCTTTCCCTTTAGCTTAATTACTATGTTTGTACGTATGAGTAGACTTGAATAATAGCATTAAACTCGGTTTTTATAATGTAGGTAGGCATAGTACGGACGTTTCATGGGCTTACCTACACATAAGAAGAAAGAAAGTACTGACGACCAACTCGACTTTTAAGTATGCAACTTGCTACGTAGACTATTATATCCAGCAAGAAATCTTTTCCCTTTTCTCTACTTACATGTTGAATACGATGTTCGAGGCTCATATGGGCAAAGTCGTGAAAGCTGGTGCTTATATATTTAACTGACTTAACACAAAAGTCTGTAGTGCTATATATTTAGGTATGCTCAAAATATTATTTCACTTTATTACTTATGTACCTTTGTACTTTGTCTAATACCCACCATCAAAGATGTTGCAGGTTTAGGCAACAGACAACCAGTAGGTAAATAACCTAAGCATATCATAATCATATCTACTCAATCGAGGGGAAAGTATTTTCACTCTTGATAATTGGGGACTAATGGAGCGATGTTTAATCTTTCTGGTTATTTGAAATTCTGTTTTTGGAAATACAGTTTGTGTATTGGCTACAAACACAAAGCGATAAACTTGGAGTAGAAATGATTAAACTTTTTAATATCGTATCATAAGCGGTTTAGGTGATATAAATATTAATTTCAAAGTGTGCCCCTGCAACATATAGCAAAATGTGCCGAGTAATTTTACGAGCACCTGTTATGCAGTACATAAATAAAAGTAAAGGAAAGTGGGAAAAGTAAAGAGGGTAATGGTTGTAGCGGCTCGGAGACTTTTCCTCATGTTTCTCGCCGTTTTATTGACAGGAATTAATTAGAGTTTTACTAATTTTGGCACGCTCGGTTGAGCAGAGCGAAAAGCGTCTAGGAATTATCTAGCAAAGGCTGACTATAATAATATATGGATGAAAGTGAATAGCTAGATATACTTATGTATCTAGTCGACTATCACTTTAGCTTATAAAGTGTACAAAGAACGGGTAACTCTACTAGGTTGACTTTGATGCTTTAACGCTACACAACGTGTGGTAATGTATGGATGTTTATAATACGGGAGAAAGCTGACTCTAGACTCTAGCCAACCAGATATTTATTAAGTTCTCCGAACATGTAGTGTATACATGCATTTGAACAAAGTAGTAGTAAACCTACTTAGATACGCCTAAATACTTAGTACAAATAATAATGTTCATTCTAGATACGTTACTAAAATAAGTAAATGCACAACTTAGAGTAGTAGACGTCTGATATGTGTACTCACTGAACTCTCCATCGGGTATAGATTGATGTGGGACTAAATAATATATATATATGCGATAGACAGACATAGGTGTAAGTAAATGGCTGTATCCAGAATGAAGTGAGCATACCTTAGATATGTAGTGGAAGTATGTAACTATAACTAACTAACGTAAGCCTAGGCTGTTATCCAGTCCAGTGCACTTTTTATTTGGCTTTTCTTGTCCATTCAACCGTTTGTCTGACTTGACTTGCCTTGGCTCAACTTTTCTGGATTCACCTAACTAACTCTCCCTCTGTGTCTCTATTACAGAATGTACAGCTAGGCCTTTAATACTTGGAACACTCTCAATCAGTCTTTTGCTAGTACTCCCATTCTTCTCCATCTTTCTTGCTTTGCTCCTACTTTTCCCAACTCCCTTCAGATTATTTGTAAGTCTATTGACTATCCGTCTACAGCTACATATCTAATAATAGATATACAGGTATGTAAAATTCCACCTATGTACAAACACAATATTAGTAAGACGGAGGCAAGAGTCGATTAAGGTCGTACTGCAGTACACACAAGCATCTAGCAGAAGTTGATATTAACTAGGTCAATTTCCATTGAATTGAGTACAAAAAGATTCTAATTTTATTTTTTCATCATTTTAGGCATAAAACGGCTACACTGAAAAATTCTGCCTAAAGTTCGCTTACATGAACTTGAGGATTAAAGATCCATTTTAGGGCTTGGTCGCTAACGACATTCTTTTGCAATTTCACCACCCAGTTGGGGGAAGCAATGAATTTCTCTCGGAAGTCACTTTTCTGTTGCAATGTGAAAAGTTGCGATCTGACCCAACCTTCCCCCTTTATAGTCCGTGATCTATAAACAGTGACCTTGGGGTAACAATTTGGGGAAATTTTCCGTCGGCTACAGACAACATTCAAAAGCAATGTATGACAAGAAAACGTTGCCTGTAGTCGTCAGACCTGGAAAATGACTAATTTACTGTCGCCCGAAGTCGATGGTCCATGGTTTGTACTGGCAATTAGGTGTCGCCCGTAGTCGACATACCACCGCAACGATAACAGAATATAGACGACTATAGGCGACGTAGTACTGATAACAGGTCAAAGGAATGTATGTTATGTAGTAAGTGCTATGTAGCCACCTACTAGGTAACTAGTCTAAAGATAACACTAACACCACGCCAAAAATCTAACCTTTTAAGCCTTTCCTTGGACTTTCCTTCGTTCTGTTCAGTTGAGTTCACCCTATGTCGGTTATAGCAAATAAAATTAAGCACATAGCTACTGTTTCCTTCTGCATCGGTTCCTCTTCCAAACCAATTCATTTAATTTCTTTCCCTTCAAGATAAGGATGTCTCTGATAGTTTTATTTGTTAGACAATTCTGAATGTGTTACTCCTTCTATTCATGCGTAATAGTAATTTAGATTTACCTTTATTGCTTCACGCAGGTAAATCTGTCCTAAAGTTTCAATTCCCAATAATGTGTAAACAGATAGAGATGCTACCAATTTCATTTTCGACTTAATTGATTTTGGAGCTCTAATCATAATTTATCTGTTATTATGTCGCTCTCGTCTTGTGACTTGGGACAGCTAACCAAACGGCTTTCTTAAAGATATATTATTGTTAATGGAGTAAGTTTCGTATCTACAATTAAATTTCTGCAGTAATTGGATGTAAATTGTTCCATCTCATCGGTTTTAGTCTTTGTGTAATGTGAAAACTTTATTTTAGGTACTTTTAACCTTTCAATGCAAATAGTATTCAATAATGAAAGTGCTAATACGTTTTAAACCCAAACTGTAATTTCCTGTCATTTCTGTTGAAACATGAAATATCTTGAGAAAACCTTTAAAATGATTGTACATAAATGTGTAAAGTACGTAATTCAGTTGTTTTTTCTGATTACTTACGCTAATCCCCACGCATAGGAAAATAATAGAACCCGGAAGTTATGATGATTATCAGAAGATTTCATGGAAATGAAAAGTTAAGACTAAATTGAAATGTTTGTCGTTAAGATAGAAGAGACTGGGAGAGAATATTTTCATTTTGGAAGGCAAATAGAGATACAAGGTGGAAGACGAAGATTCAGATCAGAAAGTAAAGCGCAGGGGAGTCGAATTTCGACAGGAAGAAATAACTCGGGTAGGAAATGAACTATCCAATCATTTCGTAAAGTCGAACAATGTTCACAAACGAGAAGGAACTTTACGTGCATTCAACGTTCAATCGAAACAAAAAGGGTGGAGAAAAAGATGAAATAAATAAGCGAAGCGAGCAAAAGAACAGCTTGTAACTTGTTTTTGAATTTATTCGAGTGAAAACTACGGAGGAGAAAGCACATTTATCTCCGGAGTGAAATGTGCGCTTTTATCGAGAAAATAATATTAGATTCAAGTCTACAAATGCTAAAAATATATTTGTTTTGCAACCATATAATGTAATAGGGGGTAGGAAGGTATCTTCTCAATTTGCATGTAATACTAATAGGAGGGGAAGTGCCGTTTCCATTAGTGTTTCCATTAGGTCTGTTAAATAGAGTTGAACTTTGGAGTTCACTTTCGTATGTTTTTATTTTGTATGCCTAATAATATTGCATCTACACACTCTACACACAATACTTACCGCACAACGAAGCGACCTTATTGACTCTTATTTAGTGGTTGCTACTCGGTAACCTGTAGCTTAGACACGGAAGAATACCCACTTGAATATACCAACTAGCTACTACAATATGCTAATGTTATGTACATTTGTGGTAAATTCAGCGAAGCTAAACGTTGTATATTGCAACGAATTTAGGTTAGTATACAGGTATTCCCACAATTTTCTAGCACTGCATAAAATGTAGGAAAACATGCCAAGTGCCTGCTATTAGGTTATAAAATACGGCCTGCGCATTATGCTAACAAGGGAGTAAGTAGGAGAGGAACTAACAAGGAAGCAAAAAACCTCGAGAAGGACTTAGGCTCGAGCTCTTGGACTGTAAATGCCACGAGTCTGCCTGCTTCGCCTATTAATTGATTTACTATTTGATTTTTATTTGCAATTCATTGAATTTTGCTTTTGATTTTTGAATTGATACAAGTATTCTATTATTCTGATTACTTGACTCTAATTGAGTACAATTACTGTTGGCTAAATAATAACAAACTGTGGGACAAACTATTATTGTTGTTCGTGTACTTGCAAATCTGAAATTGAGGCATAAACGAATCCTGAATCCATACCTCCGGAATCATTTCATAATTAAAGATAGCTATCGAAGAGATCATCTTACCTAGTTGTATTGTTATGCAAACTAACACTGTTTACAAAAACCACACCACATGGTATTACTTACTTACGTAACCCTAGATTGCACTATTTCTGATTCATATAGTAACTAAAGACATCCTTTACGTTTACACTCAAAGCATGCGCGGACCGATAAGTCCATACTATATCAATGTAAGTACTACGCTTACATGTAATATAATATGGTTATGACGATCAAAGAATACATTAGCAGCAATTAGTTCCTTTGATAATTATCTAGAATTCAGATTCATTATTTAAATTGGTTGGGCCTTTTCCATATCATTCCGAATAACATGAAGCCACAAGACAGTCGACCATGATATAACTTCAATAATTAGTACCTGTGTGCAATTAGTGGCATGAAGATAAACAGAATTTATCTATTCTAGATATTCACGTACCCAGAATACACCTACTAGATATTCACCTACCCAAGATATTCACCTACCCAGAATACAGATGTACACACAGAGTGATGAATGCAACTGTTTCATTCGCCAATTAATTGCAATTAACGCTGACTCTTAGAAAATAACAAATCAAGAAGTAGAACACAGATAAATGGGAAATTGAATGCATATAGGATGATTGTTTGAAATTACTAATTCCAAAACTAGCATATAATATTAAAGTGATACAGTGTCCTTGTAACTTCTGTGAAACAACTATGCAAGAATTCAAAATTTATCCCGTTCAAAAGATGGTTCAACTTGTGTTAGGCAATTGTCAAGTGATATCACTTTGAATTCTTAATTCTTGCATAGTTCATAGCTGTCTACACAAGGACAATGTACCACTTTAATAATATATGGTTTAGAGTAGTTTGGCAAACTATTACAAAATTGACTATGAATTTGACTTAGTAATTCAAACAATCTTTGTAATGTATTCATTTTCTTCCATTCATCTACCTGTATATTCTACTTCTTGATTTTTTGAACTAATTTTGTGGTTCAGCTTGTGTTATAGGCCAGTGTCAAGTGTAAACTACGATAAGGTACACAAAAGTAAACGCAAGTTTGTGGATATAGAAGTCACTCCTCGTAAAATTTTTGCAATGAATGTAGAGTTGCTAAGTATGTGTGGGATAGAGAGTACAAAAATGGATAGAAGGCCAAAGTTGGCGGAATAGAAATACAATTACGTGCTCATAGATGTGGATTATATTGGAATTGAAGGAGATGAAAAGGGTGCATAGTGTAATCGCCATGTTGAATGCTAAGCTAAAGAAGGCGGCTGCTTTACAAAGCCCTTAGCTTACACACAGCTCCTCTTTCCATGTTCAACTCCGCTTTCCCTCTCATCTTCATTTTACATTACGTAGTAAGATGCTTAAAATGTAAGGAGCATCCTCTTAGGCCAACTTAATTCAACACTTTTTCATTTCCCCCATTTGCAATATAGTCATAAACGACATGGTCGAAGGGATCCTGGGGCATTGAAAATTCCCACCAAGTTCTTCATAATTAAGTTGTACGAATTTGTTAGGAAGATGTAGTCAGCCAGGAAGATGTTAGGAAGTGGCTGATAAAAAACTGAATCTAAATTGAAATTCAGTTTTCAAAGAGTTACACACACACTATAGAGAGATTATAATCAAGGAAAATTGGTTCTTATTCCAATTTTTTTACTTTCATTTTCGTGCACAAATAGAGTTTTAACAATGGGATGGGATTCTGTAGATAGTGGTACTGGTATGGTCATGGTCGACTATTTTTACATGTAGCAACAGTAACAGCATCTGCTTGTGCACGAAATGTGATAGTTTGCATAGAATTCAAATTCAACCAGAGAACGTAATAGCTTCCTTTTGTAGGCAAGTAGCCATGTCTTATCTGTTTGTATTTCTATTTGCATTCGACTCAATTTTTCCTTATTCAGTCAAACGATGCAGAGAAGACACGCCACGGAAATCTTGACGAGATCTCCTGGCTCTTCAATTCTATCTGATAGGAGGACAAAACAGGAATCTAAAACGTAAAATTGGGTAGGTAAGATACTCAATCTGTTTTTCTCTAACGACAAATGCACCTAAACTCACGTTTAAGGAAAAGGGTCGCATTTCTTATTCAAATTGACTTTCACTCATTGTCAGTGTAGTAGTTGGCACAGTTATGCTTACGAACATTTGTATATATGTACAGTAAGGACTGAGCTATAGAGGGATTGACACAGCAGGACATTAGACACCATGCACTCGAATACATTATACTGGCAGCCGGAAAATAGAATAATAAATGCATGAGAGCAAGCACTGTAAAGAGGTATACTGTGTAATAGGCATGTCAAGAGGGAAGGTAGTCAAGTCTATTTTATTGTGTTGAGTACTAGTATTGAAAGCCTGATCATACCGTGTAGAGAGGCAAGTCAAATTTTCCTTTGACTTGCCCAGACACTTGACTTTTACCTAACAATATCTTTGACTATGTGTCCTAGATAGGAATATATAGCCTACTAATATTGAAAGCCTCTATAGAGTTTATATAGGAGGCACTTGCAATTTTCAACACAACGCTTTTGCACGGCAGGCAAGGAGACAAGAAAAAATTAAATTGACTTTTGAACGATGTTCAACTGGGAAAATTGATGGGGACTCACTTGGGACTTCAGATTCGCAGTCAGAGTAGCTTCTAGTATTTCTATATATAAAACCCATTTTACATAGATTTCCTCTTATGCTATAGGGCTCTTTAGACTCCAATGTTCTTTAATAGTAGAAACCTTGTATAAACCTTATCATACATGGAGAGGCATGGAATGGAATTGAAAATCTCTGTATACGTCCTCGTACTTATTACCTGGCAAGTATTCTAAGTCTGTAAAACTACCGTGTATAATTTCATATGGTTATACCAGTCAATAATGTTTAACAGTCCCATCGATAATGGCAAGGAACCGATGTGTCTGTATTAACTCTACGTTTTAAGTATAACGAAGTATGCAGAACGTATCTACATTATTTTTGCGATTTCAAATTTCAAAGATATTGCATTCCTAATCCTAGAAACTTGTTGCTGATGGTAAATATTGCAAACATATTTACTTTAATAAGTCTGAAATCTAAAACTCAATTAGATTTTCAGTAAAAAATACGTAGTACAAGGAGGAAGTAGAATTCTATATTATGTTATGTAATAACTACACAGAAGATTGTAAAAGACATACCGTACAATTTATAAATATCACCTCTAATACGAGACACTAGTACCTTACCTGCGTTGTGTTGTAAGGTGGCTTATTTTGTTCAACGCGGCAACATCACCTTCAAGAAAGAAAGGAAGATAAATGATTCACGACCTATGTAAACCAAAATAGTTCAGCTATTCCCCATAGCTTTCTAAATGTCAAATGGTCCTATTTTTGTTTACGACTTATTTAGGTCCTACATGCAAAATATCGAATATTCTGCACGGAAATAGCTCTTATATTTTTATCTCTCCATTTAATCTCAACCTACAATGAATTAATGATTATTCAATAGTAACATGCTTCATTTGCGTAATCGACATTTTGGATATTCTTAAATATTTGTAATTTTGGATCAGAAAGTGAATCCGTTGATTTATCGTTCAATGAAAATCTACAAATTGTCGACCGAGTTTCGTATAGCCGTCAGTCGTCTATCCAAAAAAGTGTAAGTAATCTATATTTCTTTGAGAACAAAATGACATGCCTTTAAGTTTGCATAGAAGATAACATGGCTAAGTAGTTGGATGTTCAGATTTGACAATTTGGAGTTGGCTTTGCTGAATCATGTGAAAAAACAGTAGGGTTTGAATGGGGGAGTAAAAAATCAAAGTAGAAGTACATAGAATAAGTAGATAGGTGCTATAAACTGAAAAGTAAGAATATGGTGGAAATATGTAAAGTAGGTAATAGAGTACATAACAGATTTGCAAAGGAAAGTGATTGAAGTGAAGTGAGTGAACTAGATATCTGTAGTGGAATGATTGGAAAAGGTGTTGGGAGAAAATGGGGCGATCACATGAGATCAGATCAAGACAAGAGTTGGAGATGAGCTTGAGGAGTTAGTACTGTAGCTATTTGGATATACTATATGGTTATAGTACTAATAGAGCTATATAAAAAGTCGGCTCACTTCAGATACTATTCACACACGACTCTCTATCCCGTCACTTTACATTGGCTCTATTCGGTTTTTCCTTCCACCACCCTACACTTATACCGTCTATATTCATATAATAATATATCTTCTGTATCTATATAATATTATATACCAATATAGGAAGAGTATTAATTTATAGTAGTAGTATTATATTACAGGAGCATAACATTGGATAAATAAATGTAAAAGTATATTATTAGATATATATAG
>JABASH010004573.1:0-13738 GCA_019776445.1 Tomocerus maximus | reverse complement strand
AGCTGCCAGCGATGGTCCAATCATCTTGACATTCATGTCTGACTTTTATTTAACAAGCACTGGCTTTTCCGTCTCATGGTCTTAAGTTCCTTTTGTAATTATACAGCTACCCTAACTGACACATGATTTTGTAAAAAGGACAAAATAAAATCATCTTTAGTTCTCAACCTTTTATAGTCTACACCCATTTAATTCCATATCCAGGGATATTCACGCACAATCGTTTCGGACTACGAAAACTTGAAATCGCTATGAAATTATTTTCCATTTTCTGTCGAAAATCTAATTAGACTTTGGCTTTTGTAGAGTATCTACATTATTAAATCGACGCTTATTATATAATCGGCCTTACCGCGGCGCGACCACCATTTTCATTAATGCAATTTAAGTTCCAAATGGTCAACGTATTATGCGTTTTATATATGGTAGGAGGTGGGACGCATAGGGAAAATGTATTTTGGATATTATTTTGTATTTTCAAACCGGAGTATCGTTTGGTGGATATTTTGTTTGTTGACTACTATGGACTATGGATTAAAAAGTTAAATTCATATTTTTAAATTTGAAAAATTAAAAACTAGGATTTTTTAATGCCAAATAAATTGAACAACTATTTTTATTTACAACACATTATAATAGTTATAAAGTACAAATATTAAATTGTACCTATGATATAAGTGCAGTCCGTTCCGTTAACTAGTGTATTGCAGGGCGCATGGTACCCGTCCGACGTCGGGTATCTTGCACTTTAAAATTCGGACGGGTTCCACACGCCAAGAAATACTTTATAAGTAACCAACTATATTATATGTACTCATTAATTTCCAATAAAATTGACCATTTATAAATTATTAATACCCATATTTACAGTCTCAGATACAATATTTAACATTACTGACCCAAAGAGAGTTTTCTTGTTTAAAGGACCAAATATTTTGTACCTTTAAGGGGGCATTCCAGTAGTTGCATTTGCATGTATTTTCCTACTCCATCTTTTCAATGATAACTCGCCTAATTGTTAATCAATCTGTACATAATTAGTCTCAAAATTAAGATTGACTATCTTGGAGGGTTGTAAGTTCGAGATATTTCGCAATTTTGACCTGTAGAGGTCACAGTGGCCATTTTCCAAAAAAATCTTTTTTTTCGGCGGGAATGATTTCGAGTTTTTTTTAAAATAACTAAAAGTCTTTTGGAATAAACGGCTTGTTACGACCCTACAGGACATAGAAAGAATATCTGGTAAAAAATGAGTTTTCCAAAGGAAGTTGTTCTTGAGTTACAATTGAAAAGCTAAAAAAAGTAAAATTTGAATTTTTTTGTACTCAACACAATGTACATTGATCGAGTTCATACCTAGATACCTCGACCGAGGGGTGTCCGCCTTTAATTAAGTAGGTACCTCTATCTATAATTAGAATCGAAGATTTCATTAACTGCAATTAAATAAATACGAAAGAAAAATCAGGTTTTTTTATCAGAATTTGTTGGATGAATTCCCAATGCTTCTATGATACCTGAACTATTTGCAAAATCTACGTAGACTTGAATGATATCTGTAATACTCGGAATTCTATCTGAAATGTTGGGTATCACTTTGCGTAAATTGTCACTCAAACGGTAAAGGCTAGTTTTACTTTTGAGTGAGAGTTCATTGATTAAGCTAGCATTATATATCATAGACATAAAATCAGAATTATCGGCGGTCAAAAATGATAACCAAACATTGTTTTCACATTCTCGCTGCAACTTTTCTGCGAAATCTTTCTCGGAGACAAGTTTTACACTGTAGCCTTCCCTGATACCGATGGTCAACAAATCCTCCGAGTAAATAGGAACGGGTTGGAAAAGGTTGAAAAGTTTCTGATGGGAAAGGTCACTAAATCCAATTTCTAGAGTTAATTGTGACGATATGTCACAAGGAAGACAATTCCAGCCCCCATTGAACTGAGGGACGATGCCCAAGCGGGTAGATAGAAAAAATAGGTTCAAAAACGTGTCTGTTTCAACGGTAAAAACACCGGTTTGACTGTCCCCAATTAGGGTGGGGTAGCGAATCACTGTACACGGCAATCCCCGTTCGATGGCTCCCGCAATTAATTTTTCGCACACAAATTTCGATATGACGTAGCCCATGGAAATCCCATCACCCAAATTTTCTTTGTGCGGAAATTCTTCTGAAGCGTAGCCGTCGCCTGTCAATCTATTAATTGTCGCATATGTAGATGCAAAGATAACGCGTTTTGTTTTGATGTTTGATGCAAATCGAAGAACATTTAAAGTTCCAAGGACATTAACACTGCGGATATCGACATTAGATTTACATTGCTTGTACGGTTCCACGTGATTTGTTTTTGCCGCCATGTGGTACACGCAGTCTATGGTCTGCGATAGAGCGCTATATTCCGCAGTGGACATCCCTAGCCTCTCTTCGGTGATATTGCCCACTAAAATCTGAACTCTACTGATCATATCCACAGCGTTTTGAAGATGGAATTTCCTTAAATTTGAAAGCAGTCGTTTCCTGGCAAATTGAATATTCTTGGATCTTATTAAGCAATATATTTGAGAAATATTATTGGTTTGCAAAAGATCCCTCAAAACATATGCGCCCAATCGACCTGTTGATCCTGTTAATAGAATATTCTTTACACTGGAACATCGAGGGGCCTCGCCTACATTTTGAATATCTTCAGGTAGAACAGAATCCTTCTTTATCAAATCCTTTATTGCGTCCAGATCAATACTTTGTAACTTTTTGGAATCCAATTCTTCGGAAGAGGTTGAGTTCACCGATACTGTCATTTCAGTCAGATATTGGCTTAGACTGTTGATATTTGGGTGATCTAACATTGAATTTGCATTTAAATCTACGGTTTTCCCAATTATATGTTGCAATTTATTTCTCATTTCAACTGCCATCAAAGAATCTAGACCCATATCAGAAAATATTTGAAATTCGTCCAATTTCTCACTCTCTGGAAGCCTCAATATCCTGCGAATTATCGTTTCTAACCGGGACTTAATATTTACTAATCTTTGTTCAAGAGTCAAATTGCTTATTTCATCCCAAAAACCTTTACTTTGAGTTGACATAGATTGATTTGGCGAGTCTTCATTTTCATGCAATAGTTCTGAAAGTATATTATCCTTAATAGGAAAGTGTTGGATATATTCTGCGATGTTCAATTGTATCACCGCCAACTGAACTAAATTCGGCCGAGTCATTGCAAATTTCAAAGACGCTATACCCTGATTTGGGGTAAATGGCTTGACACCATACAAACCCTCTTTGCCATACGAACTGCCCGTAGCCGCTCCAATTTCCGACCATGCTCCCCAATTTATTGTTTGTGCCGGTAGTCCAATAGAATGGCGGTAATAGGCCAACGAATCCAAAAACATATTTGCCGCTGCATGATTAGCTTGACCCATCGGACCTGAAAAATGCAGTAATTATAAATTAGTGACTGAATTTCGAGGTAGTGGACCTCATGCGCACCATATTTTTAAGCATGGCTTCCAATTTTGGGTGTCGCCTCGATATTCTGGTGCTCTTGTTGTCCACTGATTTCCATTTCTGAACAATATTATTACATAATGATAAGTAAAAGTGTACCTATAATGGCGGCCATTGAAGAGAACAGGATAAAATGTTCCAAATTTAAGTCTTTGGTCAAATTGTGCAAATTCCAACCACCGTGCACTTTTGCATTAAATACCGTTCTGAATTTTTCCCAAGTTTGATTCCTGTACATGGCATCGGAGAGAATTCCTGCGGAATGAACGACCCCGCGCAGTGGAGGCAGTTGGGTGTTGGAAGCGATATTTTCAAAAAGAGTTTTGCATTGTTCCCAGTTTCCTACATCTGCTTGAAAAGACAAAAGTCTACAACCTTGAGCTTTCATTTTGTTTAAAACTTGCCGCACGTTTTCATTTGGAGCAGTTCTACCTGCCAAAACGATATTTTTTGCTCCACAATCGGACATCCACTTGGCGACTTCTAGTCCAATGCCTCCTAATCCCCCCGTGATTAGGTAAGTGGCATTGCTGTTAAAAACTAAGTCATTTATAAAGTTGCAACCTCCTTTGTTTCGAACTTCTGGAGCAGCAACCACAATTTTCCCAATGTGTTGTGCTTTAAGGAAATAATTTAAAGCATCTCGAATACATTCCATTTCAAATCTGGAGTAGGGCAATGGAGTGCAGACTTTCTTATCAAACAAATCTTGCATGGCGCTCATCAGTTTTAACATTTCTGACTGATTCACCTTCTCTAAATCAACAATTGTGTAATGAACATCTGGACGCAATTTTTCAACATCTTCATTTTTCCAAATATTTACTTTTCCAATTTCTACAAAACGAGCTCCCTGACAGCAAATTCTGAGGGTAGTTTCTTTAAATCCGTGTCCAGTCAGTGAATTGAGAACTACATGAATATCCAGCCCTAAATTCTCGATTGCATCTCCAAAGGTTAATTTTCGGGAGTGGAAAATATGCTTGATTCCCAACTGGGCTAGGTAATTTCTTTTTCTCTGACTTCCGGCAGTTGCAATTATATTGGCGCCAATATGCTTAGCAATTTGGATAGCAATCAACCCGACCCCTCCCGACGCCACGTGAATTAAAATAGTCTCTCCCTTTTTCAAATTTGCCACGCTTACTTAGACAATGGTAAGCCGTTAGGAAAACGGAGGGAATTGTTGACGCATCTGCAAAAGTAAATTCTTTCGGTTTTCGTAACACCATGCCTGAATTTACAACCACGTGACTAGCAGCACTGCTAGTTTGAGAAATACCAAATACTTCGTCTCCAACTTTATATTTTGTAACCCTTTTTCCAGTTTGTGTGACTATGCCCGAAAAATCTGTTCCAACGGCATTAAATAATGTTGAATACATGTCCGGCTTCAGTATAGTGAAAACGTCTCTAAAGTTTAAAGCGAATGATTTGACAAGAATTTCTACGTCATTGTCATTGATACATTCTTTGTGCGCAGGACGGAACATTACGTCCCTGATATTCTTTGAATTAGGAATATCTATAGCATATCTATCTGGTGGAAGAGTTAGTGGGGCTTCCTGTTTCGGCAGCCGGACAAATCTGTTGACATATCGCTTTTTGCTTCTGTAAGCGATAATTGCTTCGCCTTCTTCAAACAACTCAAAAAAGATGTCATTACTTTCATTCAATAAATCAGAGTCATCTGGATCTAAGTCTATCAATTTCGCATCAAGAAGAGACATTTCGCTTTTAAGACTTTTGACCATTGCAAATAATGGCGCAATTTCCGGATTGACTTTTGATTGGTTGTTGGATATATAATAAACGCCTCTTCCTACTACGTACATTCGAGTTTTGACAACTGTGTTCATTGATAAATACTTGCATATGTTCAACATTTGAATGTACATTCGGTCTGGACCATTTTCGGGGCTGGTTGACAATATCGTTGAAAAATATATTATGATACCAGAAACACTGTATTTTTCATATACCAAATCTAGGACTCTTTCAAGTTGTTCATAATCTTCGATGCAAATGTAAACTGCGCCATCTGTTGTTGAATCAGTCTTCTGTTTAAAATCTTTGATCTGCAATACGTTTTCCCCACAATTGGAAATCTTGCTATGCAAATGCAAGTATTGTGAACCAAATTCAGAAAAAACTATCCACGTTTTTTCTTTTCCTTGTACAATTGCCGGTGGTAGAGCTTTATTGTTCTCAATGGCTCTTGATACTAGAACACCGAAAATTTCTTGAGGATCTGTTATTTCAGTTGGGCACGTTAAGTTGTTTTCCAGGAAAACAATATCCCAGATTTGTTTAGAAGCCATTGGATGATTATTTCTTAATTCGAAATCAGAAAATTTCCAATAGCTATCCAAAATTCCGAAGATAAAATCAATACATCTAACAGGTTTAAGCATCTCCTTCATTATAAAAATGCCCTTTGGCATCAAGAGAGAATGGACATTTCTAATTGATGACCGTAAATTTTTGGTTGCATGAATCACATTAGCAGCTACCACAATATCAAATTGGTTAGGACAAAATCCTTGACAGGAAGGATCCTTCTCGATATCAAGAACCTTGTACTCCACTGCTGAATTATTCATAAATTCTTCTTTGGCCAAACTTATAAAGTGCAGAGAAATATCCGTAAAAGTGTATCTGAAGTGTATACCATTTTTCTGAAGTATTTTAATGATTTCTCTGGAAGTAGAAGCACTGCCGCCACCGATTTCAAGGATTCTTACAATCTGGCCGCTAGGTTTTAGTTCTTTCAGGGCTATTTCTAAAAACTTTGCAATTCGGGTATTGGATACTGAATCTTCAGCTGAGAAATTATAAATATCCAACGGTTGAAGATCATCAGAATCAAAGAGAGCTTCGACTGCATCTTTACCTTGAAGAACGTTCCATAACTTTGTCTTGCACTTTAGAGCTATTTCTGTGATGACATGTTTCCCTTGTGCTCTGGTAGAAATTGCGTCCTTTAAGGTCGATAAATTTCTTTGAATAATTTCCAGATTCGGAAATGGTTTAATCATTTCCCAGTCATCAGATGTACCGTATTCATTTTGTATTGGAATGAAATAACCATCTTCACTCAAAATTTGTAAAATCCGTTGGAAAAACAAACTGTGAGAATTAGAAACAAGATGTTGCTGCATCACTGAACGGAAATTATAAATTTTTCCAATTTCTGAAAATACTCCGTTTTTGATAAACATTTCCATCAGAGACAAAGAAACTATTTCATCTCCGATTTCCATAATTTTAGGATCCACATTTTTCATCGTTTCTTTCATCACATTATCTAAAGTTTGTTTTACTGCATCTAAGTCTAAATCCTGATCTAAGTCCATCCTTGATTGGGAGAAACCGTCCCTAACTCTCCATATTTCGTGATACATTCCTGGTAGCTTCTTTTGAGTATTGATGACATTAAGAAAGTTGCTGACAGACGTTTTTATGAGTCGGATATTTTCCATAACTGCCAATAAATTGTTTTTCTCGGTGTACAGAGCAACTGTTCCAGATGTTGCACCTGGTTCCCATTTAGTGTGAGCAAAATAAAAACCGCTTTCAAAAGAAGAATCTTTGAAAGAGTTGAGGCACATAGAAAAGCGGCAAATGCTAACAGGAAGATATAATTCGGCATTTTCTCTGCCAATGGTCAGGCCTAATGTTTGTATCATAGCATCTAAAATAACTGGATGATAAATATAATCATTTTCCGCTTTGGATGGTGCAGTAATCTTGGCTAATATCTCATTAGTACCTTCCAAAATTTCTGAAATTTTTTGGAAATTTTCCCCGAAAAATATACCTATTTCTGGAGCATTTTGGTACATTTCTTTGCAGGATTTCGTTGCAGGACAGCGATATTTTATAGTCTTGATGACCTCTCTGTTGAAATCCTCCTTGTTTTCATTCTGTATTGCTAAATATGCACTGGAATATTGTTTCCAACCTCTTTCTTCATTATATCCATTTATTTTCTGGTACACATAAAAGCGGGCGAAATTCTTTTCAACAGTATTTTCGACAGGAGAGACTACAACTTGAATCTTATACTTTTTGTTCTCTTCTAGCTCTAAAGGAGATTCTACAACAAAATCTTCAACTTTCAACAACCCCTCGGAATATTTCGAACCTTTTAACAGACAATCCCTTCCTGCTGCCAAAAAAACCTCCAAATATCCTGCAGCGGGAACAATAATAGTATTTGCAACTTGATGGTCGACTAGATAGTCAATATCTTTTAAATTCCAAGTGTGTTGATAAATTGTGTCTTTTGTATCTGCAAGGCTCACCCTTCGGCCTAAAAGAGGATGGATCGGTTTGACGTATTCTTCGCCCATGACTTTTATCCAATATTTTTGTCTTTCAAAGGGATAATATGGTAGCTGTAGCTTTGTCCTTGGACCTTCTTCAAGGGATCCCCAGTTTACATTGATGTGGTTCGTAAACAGTGTCCCTAGACTACTTAGTAGCGTCTTCCAATTATTTTCGGTTTTTCGAATTGAGGGAAGCCATAAAGTGTTTTCTAAATTTGGGAAATTGGACATCCCTAGAGCTAACAAAATTGGTTGAGGTCCTATTTCAATGAAAATGTTACATCCTAGGTCAACTAGACTGACAATTGCTTTTGAAAACTGAACAGTCTCTCTGGCGTGGTTTTTCCAATAATTTGCATTAATTTGACCATCAGTTATGCATTTACCTGTCATTCCCGATATATATTTGCAGCGGGGTGGGTTATATTTAATTCTTTCGGCAAATGATCCATAACTATCGATAATGCTGTCCATTGCCCGTGAGTGAAATGGACGAGAAGCAACCAAACGTTGACATTTCTCGTTATTTTCGCTACAGTATTGTTGAAATAATTCTAACGTTCGCTGATCACCTGCAACTACAACCTCATCCTTGGAATTAATTACAGCAATATCTAACCACGAATCCATATTATTTAAGAGGAAACCCGAAATTAGAGCTTTGACCCTGTTCTTAGACGTCCTAATTGCCAACATTCCACCATGAGGCAAGCTTTCAATAAGTCGACTACGTTCTGCAAGTAGAAGCAAAGCATCTTCCATGTCCAAAATCCCTGCTGCAGTAGCTGCCGCAAATTCGCCTGGAAAATTAAAAAAGTTTTAAATTTATTTAATGTTAGCCAAAGCCCTCGGTAGAGTGTCATCTTCATTTTCTCTTCACTTGTAAAGTCTATAGTTTCGAGTGTCATTTTCTCCTTCACTTCACGCAGTAATCTCAAAATTCTCAAATGAATTGAAAGTGACACTGTATCGGGGTTTAATGATTTGAGCTGTTAATGAATTGAAACTTACCGACGCTGTGACCCAAAACAAAGTCTGGAACAATACCCAAACTTTCAAATAATTTTACCAGTGCATATTCAATCGAGTAAATCGTCAGTTGGCTGTAAACAGTTTGTCCCAACAGATAGCCGTGCTTGTCATTCCATAAAACATCCATTAGGCTAACATTCTTTTCGAAACTTTTTGCACAATCTTGAAATGCAGAGCGGAATACGGAGTTAGAGGTATACAATTCACTGGCCATTTCAAGATACTGGGAGCCTTGTCCAGTGAAGAGAAACCCAATTTTTCCATTCCCTGGTTTGATTTTCGGGGTTATGTATTCAAATTCATTCAATTTTGATTTCAGCTGGCTGATGTTTTCAGCTACTACAGAGAATCTATGTTTAAAGTGAGCTCTTCCATTGTTTGCTGTAAATGTGATATCCCCAATATCGGCGAATGGATTTTCGTCCAAAAATGCAGAATATTTGGAGGCCAATTGCGAAAGAGCATTTTCAGATTTGGCTGACAGCGAAAGAATGTAATGACTTCTATCCTCGTTCAATGGATTTGCCAACAAATCATTATTTAGTAAATGAATGGGCGGTTCTTCAATAATTGCATGGACATTCGTTCCGCTAATTCCAAAAGAACTGACTCCAGCAATTCTGACTCGGTTTGCTTTGGATTTCCATTTCAGACTGGATGTTGGTATATGGCATAATTTGGAATCTAAATAGATGTTAGGATTTAGGTTCTGAAAATTCAAATGTGGTGGGATTTCAGAATTCTTCATTGCCAGAAGCACTTTGATGACACCAGCCAATCCCGCAGCAGATTCCGTGTGCCCAATATTGGTTTTCACAGAGCCAACAACCAAAGGTTCTTCCCTTTCCCCTTGATACCCAGCTGTCAAGGCGGCAAATTCAATTGGATCTCCAACAGGGGTACCGGTTCCATGACCCTCTACATAATCAACATCTTTCGGTTCTACACCAGAATTTCTAAGAGCTTCTTTTATAGCAATTTCCTGACACCGCTTGCTTGGTGTTCCAAAACTGGAGGTGGTCCCTTCATTACTCAGTGCAGATCCCCGAATTAGTCCAAGTATACGGTCCCCGCTTTTCAATGCTTCGGGTAAACGTTTTAAAACCATCACGGCAATTCCCTCTGCTCGGCCAAACCCATCCGCCTTTTCATCGTAAGTTTTACAGTGTCCATCAGGTGCAAGAATAGATATTTCTGACAATGGAAATTGCAGAATTATGACATTGGCGCCAAGAACCAATCCCAAGTCTGTTTCTCCTCTTTTCAAACTTTCACACGCTAGATGCAGTGCGACCATTGATGAGGAGCAACCCGACTCTGTGGCTACATTTGGACCATTCAGTCCTAAGAAATAGGACACACGTGAAGATGTTGCGGAGAAAGAATTTCCAAGAACAACATGATGAAAATCTTGTCCCGTTGTGTTCTCGGAGATCAATCGTTCGTAATCATGAGTCCAGACTCCAGTAAAAACCCCGGTGTTGCTCCCTTTCAGAGAATGAGGGTCGATAGCCGCATCTTCCAGGGCTTCCCAAGCGACCTCTACCAACAGTCTTTGTTGGGGATCCATGAAAGATGCCTCACGAGGGCTGATACCGAAAAATTTTGCATCAAATTCATCTACCGCACATTTTAGAAATCCCGCCTTCGTCTCCGTAAATCTAGGATCGTGTTTCTGATGGTCGAAAAGCCTATCTGGCGGAACTTGACATATTCCATCTCCTCCATTTTTTATCAGCTCCCAGAACTCGTTGCTGTCGTTAGATCCAGGGAACCTGCAGCTGTAGCCCACAATAGCTATTGCATCTTTCAAATACTTCTTTTCTAAGGAATACATTTCTTCCTTCAATTCAGTAGGATTTGGAGAAAGTAGCAAGTCGCATTTGATGTTTGATGGGATATCCATGTAAAGTGTGTCCCAAATGCTGAAAATAGTCTTAAAATCACATTTTACAATTAATTTTATGCATAAAGTGGACATTATTAATTATTATGATTTTATTTTCCGTAGCATGTCTTTTCACCTAAAGAATTATACCTATAATGCAATTACACCGAAGTAATACCTTTAATATAGCATCGTTTTCACAAAGATTCTTTTCGACTGCTTTTTGCCATTCCTCTTTTCCAAACGAAACCATTTTCACTCCCAATAAATTCCTGTAAAGTTCAGTAAAATATTGTTGGTAAGTCACCTGTCTGCATTTAAAATAGCAAATTAAGAAGGCGTCATTTCAGTTTACCCCTGATTTTCGGGAGAAACGTTAAAGTTGTTGATCGTGCACAGTTTCCTTTTTGAAAATTTACGTGATTTGCAAACCTTGGTGAGTAATTCCGCAACTGTTACAAATGAAAATTCCCAATAAAAAAATGCAATATACATCCAAAAAAACTTTAATATCTACTATCTATACTATCTTACTAAACTAGATTTTAGCCCGCCAAACGGACCGGGTACTTACAGAAACAATAAACAAATATGTAACTGAAATTAACCCTTTTTATAAAATGTTTCCCCACTGCATAGCTGATACACAAAAATAAATAATGTTATTTGGCTTACAATTTTTGAAAATGTGTCCATTTGAGGTTAGTTTGCAAAGTTTCAGATAAGTGTCCAAGCATGGCTTAATGACAATTGCCGACACTTCAAAACCTTTCAAATTAGAATGCAAGGAACCATACGAAATATCCCCATTGGTATCGAAAAGCTCGTCACAATTTCTCAGAACCTGAAACATTATAACGGATTACCAGACTACCTCTTAGTTTTTGGTAAAAATTGCCGATGCCTAACTACATGAATTCAATAATAAAAAGTATACTGACCCATTATTATTTAAATCATAATAGACATAGACCATTCGAAAGGGTATATATGATTTGCAAATTCTACTTTCCCCGATTCTGATTCACTCAAGGAACAAAAAAGCAATTGACTTTTTTCAAAAAGGGAAAATAGCAACCTTTTTTAAAATGGCAACCTTTTTTAAAAAAGCAATGCTTTTTGCTAATTTATCTATGCATATATGTCAGCCTAAATTTAGCTGACAAACCGATCAAAAATAGATAAATTGAAATAGTGCTTAAAACCAACGGAATATCAATCTAGGAATATCAGACTACAAAATGGCATATTTTATTTGATTTTTAGGTAATTCAAAAAAAGAAAAACCGTTCTTTTTTTTAAGTTTTCTTCCTTTACTTTTTATACAAAAGCAAAAAAGCTGCCTTTTTGTTCCTTGGATTCACTGAATTTCAAAAATACCATGCATTTTACTTTTGGACCAAAAAATGTTAAGATTGTAATGTTATTGTAAGAAATCATGTAAAATTGAAAACAAATATTCCACAACAAAATTTTTTGTGGCTAGGAGCAATTTAGAAGCAAAAGACAGTTGGAAATCTGTTTTACATCCCCCGATTTTTCAGAGAATTGGTGCTACGTCTTACGTCAGTAAAATTATACCTGCCTATAATGCTAGAATCGTCAGTTACGAATGATATTTTATATGATGAGACGATGATGAATATTTTCTATCGTATTGACTGCTTATAAATGATTCCCTACCATTGTATTTGAATGTAGAATGACGCATTTTGAATACATTCCCAAATTCCAAGCATCAAGAATCAGTTGATCTTCTGAAGGTAACACTTTGTCATTTGAAGCGAAAACATTTTTGAGAATGATAACATCAAAGTAGAGAGCCAAGGTTTTCCTACAAATAACAATGAAACATATTTTAAAAACAATCTGGCAGTGGACTCTGTGCTCCTACTGGATCATGTTAGATTCAAAGTATCAGCCAGATTGCATAGTTTACCGTAACCCACACACGTAGCTAGAAAATATTTCTTGGAGATAGTTCGTTTCTTCTAGAGAGAACTAAATGCATTGCAAACTGTTTTCATCCAATGTAGTAAATCTCCAGCTATTTAATAATACAGTAATACCTACGCATTGGAAATAGTAAACACACAATAAGTATATAGGAGTAGGTAAAGGATCTTGGATAAATTGGATTAATTAGGTATTAAGCAACATAATTTCCCACCAACATCAATATCTATGTAACAACAATATTATTATCAGCACCATTTTCCCACTCGTATCAGGTGTAAATAGATTATAGTCCCCACAAAGCAGATATATGTTCATGATTGTATGTACTCATCAATTTTCTGATGAGCAACAGAATTGTTCTAATAAGAAAATAATTACATATAATAGGTACTCTTTGGATTTCCTCGGGCAAAAATATACTTTTCTGCAATAAATTTTCTTACATACGCGCGTACAATAGGTTCAGAAATGGGAAAGCCATTAATTTCGTAATTGTTACATGCCCACCGTGGATATGTAATAGTTACTTGTAATAAGTATATTTTTATACTACAGGTCTTATAGTACAAACAAATTAAACCAAAAAACGTGCTAATGATCTCTGGAGGAATTTCCATTTGATTGTTCCTATAGCTAAGCACCACAGAAGAGCTGCCAACTACCATCAAAGTTCTCTGGCTAAGTACAAATAATACAGTTTCCAATTCCCTTGAAATAAAATATCATCCTGTTGAATCCTAATAAGATCTAGTAGTGAATAGTGAAGTATATAGTGAAGTATAGTGAAGAGTGAAGACTGCTACTAACTATACACTGTTTTTTTATTTTGTAATCACATTTGAGACTGTTGTTCTCACACCTAAAAAACTTGTACACACTCTTTCAAAAAATCAGACATCGATTCAAGTTCAAACGAAGTTTATTCTCACAACCAGATTTCCTTATTCTGCAAAAATACATTGATTAAGTCATTCTAAGCATATTTTTGAGACATTAGGTTGTTTATAC
>JABASH010004572.1:0-13739 GCA_019776445.1 Tomocerus maximus | reverse complement strand
AATTGGAGTCTTGTCTGCTATTTTTGGCCATCGAAGGAAACGTCGAATTTCAATTTTCGTATCTGGAATTATATTCATTGTATCTGGTAACAATTTATTTCCAGCATTAATACTCGTAGTCAATTTTGATATATTATACGAAAATAATATTATGATGTACCTCAGATCAGTAGATATTGTAGGTGTGTGTGGTGTACTCATTGTAGTAGTGTTTCTTATTGCTTGCTATACTAAATCGTAACCACAAAATCAGCAATAATGAATTTAGGAGTCTCTTTAAAAAATCAATACATACACACATGCAAACGTGCTACATAGGTACATTATAATCTCCAAACTTAAGAAATACTTTCATTGAGTAAAGTTTTTCAAGCAAATGTCTACTTTTCTCTCCTGCAATGGGATAGGTACACATGATTTAATTATGGTCAAGATAATTAAACTTGTAATGGAAAGTATACTTATGTTATACAAATGTAGCATGTACGGTAGATATTATAGTATTTACATGTGTTTACATTATTTATACCAATTCGCAATGCCAGTTTTTTTAAACATGCAAATTTGTTCAGGGCTGATACTTCTGATTGGACTGGTGGTATATTTATCGGTGCTACAGGCTGAAATTGGTCCCAAACAACGGCCAAAAAATGCAGTTGATGCTCCATTGTTTGACTATAATTACGGTTTCAGGTACATGGGGTTTAATATTGCTCTTGCATGCGACTATAAAGTAGTATTAGCAATTGAGTGAGTAATGGTCTTTAGTAAATTGTTCTTTTAATAATATGGACACGTAAAGGCAGATCTAATTACTAGCAGCCATTATAAACAACTCATTATGGATATTGTTAAATAGTTTCATAATGGTGGTTATTGGATTCATGTCGACGGAACTAACGGGAACGTGCGCTATTTTTTACTACATTTACTGGCACCAGGTATTTTTCCCATCGAACTTGCAGCATGTAATTTACTACTAACAATGGTCGGATGATAATACGGGATTTTGGATGATTTCAGGTGGACTGGGAGCAAAAGCATGTGTTCAACAACATTACACCAACATTACACAGGGTACAGGAAAGACCGAAAAATTTTCATCCTAACATCGCACCTCCTTTCTACTCCAATAAAATAGGTAGTCACCAAAAACAAAAGCCGTTTTGTCAGCATTTTTTCTTTGATGATTTGAATGGAATTCCGATTCCTCCCCCTCCGCCTCCGTCACTCATTCCAAGAGACTTTGCATCATCTGGTCCACATGAAGACTATTTTCAAGGCAACTTTCGTCCCCACAGAGGGCAGCGAAGAATGACCCCTGTTTAATGTCTCGTAAACCTGAATTTTTAAGCAACAGGAATGTGTTTAGTCGTTTGATGCCTGTCTGTCAGTGATTTACAATGAGGGTCTACTGTTACTGTTACGTACTTTAAATAATAATACTCCTAGCTTATAGTATATACTAAATACAAATAGAGTAATAAGAATTCAAAATCAATACCTACGCATTAATGAAAACAAAGGAAAACGCAATTTGCATTATGTAGTGACCTAATTGTGGTATTTAACACAGAAATTGTACTGATGATATGGGTTCCATTCCAAGACGTGCGCTGTCGTTAATTTATTGAAATCGTGCAGTCAGGTAGTAATTTCATACCATGCAAATACTAAATGTACCAAAATCCAATGACATTCATCGACTGTAACCGTACATGTACAATGTCTCATCAGCTCACAGTCAGAGTCAATGCCAGTTCATACAATATTATATGTGTAGAGTGTGTACTGCCGTGCCGTATGGCCGTATCTCATGCTAGTTTTAACCCATTTATTGAGGTTGGGAGACACATTATGCAATAATACTACATTATGTTCACTATCTAGACATGCAGTGTAGGTACTAATGTAAATCTTATTGTCATCCAATGGGACGTAAATAAAATGAAACGAATTTATGACAAAATAAAATGAATTTTATTTTCCAATCAAATAAAACATTGTCAACTGTCAGACACAAAGTGTAATAAAATAGAGCATATTATAGCTTTAAAGACACTTCAGTATCAGGGCATCCTATCCTAGAACGCAGCCTCAAGTGGTTACATATTTAGTGGCTATAAAAGTGAGTGTTATTACGTTATTATTACCCTCATACAGCTACTATAGTGTTAGTAAAGTCATGAATGTGTTTTTAAGTATGATAAAAGTGTAAATAATATCTGCAGTCAGTCACTCCGGGTCTATAAAATAGAATCTGCTATTATCGCAGCTGTGACTTCATTTTTCTTCCGCACATATAATCTAGCCATGCTCCACGGCTTCTGCAGTAGAAGAAGTTGAAAATCCATACGAAGTACTCTCTCTCGAGCTCCGATCACAGATACTATAAATACATTAATGAAATATCAATGAAATTGAAAGCAGTAAAAGATTAACTCCAAAAAAAGTAAGTGTAGGCGTGTGAAGAGATTATGTTATTAGCCAGAAAGGGTTACCTAAGCAGAAGTCGTTGATAGACTCGTAAGGTCTAGGAAATCCCCTATGCTTAGCAGTTTGGCTTAACTCATGGATGAGTCTTTGGACGACTTCCTTCACAGTAGTTTTGTTATTGATTTGTAGACGGACGAAGGTCCCTTCAGCTAAACCGCAATCGTAAGCAGCATATATTTGAACAATTCTGGTACATGTAATTTCCATTGGCTGTTTACTCATTTCGGTGCTACGAGTCTGACTTTCAGTCAAGTCTGGGACTACTGGAAATTTGGAGCAACTCTGTCCCTTATTGTCGTACCAGTTGAACTGATGTGTATCGTCGATTTTCATAACTTTAATCAGTTTTGCTTCTTCATTAACTAAGGTCATGCTGGAAGTCGTCAGAGGGGAAAGTTGTCGGGGTTCAAAATCTTTTAGTGATTTGAGCAGTTTGCTATTTTCTGTCCAAGTGTTGTTCAGTCTTAGATTCTCGTGTCGGTCTTTTTTGTAATGACTTTCACTATAAGTAAAATGAATGCTCCTGGTGGGATCACTTTGTGAATGAATTATATTAGGTGAGGATGAGTAAATCAGTTTTGTGCGAGCATCCATGTTACGGTCAAAGTAACTCTTAATATCTGTGCTATCACAATGTAAAGATGAAGAGGAAATATTAGTTGAACTATTCCAAAATTCTGGTTTGAGCCTTGGAAGTATACTGTCATGGATTGGCTTTGTCTTCTGCTTTCGACTATCCATTGCTTCGGGTGTTTGCGATCTCGGTGGGAACTGTATTGGCTCTTCCTTCTTTTTCGGAGTCTTTAAACTGCCATACGTTGAAGATGCGTTGTGCCCAATCGTTTTGTATTTCAATGATTTCAATTTTTTAGCTGAACTAGTCAAGGAGTCCTTGGAACGAGCTGATGTAATTAAATCAAAAACCCATCGGGAATCCCTCCAGTTTGTCTCAATTTCGTCTTTTAACTCCGTTATTAAAGATATTTTCTTTTCCGATAACTTGATTTCGGCAAAACTTAATGCCTGAAAAATAAGCCAAATAATATTAGCCATTAACAAAACGCTCATCAAAGTTTGAGTTTCAACTACTTTCTCAGCAGAAGAACTTAAGGAAAATAAGCACATCATAATTATTATACCGATAAGTCAACTTTAAAAGTATTTTAGTAACAATATGATGTTTACCTCTCGAAGGCTATGTTTGGCTAGGAAGAATTCTATTTCCAAAATTGTGGATAATCTGGCATGTCTTTGAATGAAATCCTTTTGGTAGGTACTTAGGAAGTTGATTTCGAACACCTGGGGCGAAAAGCATTTGGAATTTATTATGAATAAGAAATTTAGACCATCAAAGACATCTTTAAAAAGTCGAATCACCTGAACTGGTAAAGAAATAAAGTCAGGTCTGGTAAACAGCATGTCACTTTCTCCAACTCGAAGACAAAGATTTTCAAAAGCAGGGAAAACTAATACTATCGAAACTTCTGGATTGATCTGAACAATTTCCGCTCTATATACTCTATAAGACAAAGTTTAATTGTAATGATTGTTGTATCAGTCACATAAAAGGCAAACAAAGACAAACTTTTCTCTGTACCTGTGTACCAGACACTCTTCATGGTCAATTTTTAAATCCAAAAATAATTTCTGTAAAGCTTTGCTGAAATCGAAGTGAAAAATCTCCTGAGTATCAGAACTGTACACGGGCTCCTTTTTAGTAGGGGTCGCTTGATGTTCAGCAGAAGAACGACCTTGATTTCTTAATGATTTCGGATCTAGCAATCTGTTTATTGGTAACTTTTGAATTAGTAACCATTCTTCCCTGAAAACATGGAATAAAAGTTTCGTATATTAATTAAAATGCAAATCCACAAAATGAACTTCGGTATTTATAAAAAAAAGTGTAATGATGTAGAGATTTAAGTTAACGAAAATAACAGCTTACCCGGTAACATGAGGATTATTGCGCACTTTTACGGCAGGAAACATGTTAGGTGTTTTCTTAGGAACAAATATTTGCAACATATTCATGCTACTAGCTAGTTTCAAATAGCCTATGTACAGACCTTTCTCTAATGGAATATTAGCCATCCGATCGTAGAAGATTTGATCCTTCAAAGAAGATATAAAGTGTATATAATTTGAATATTGGGGATGAGTAAACTTGTTACGAAATGTTAATAGGGTATCCCTAATTACCTCAATCGAATCATGAAGCAAATTCTGAATATTATTACTACTGGATGATTTGGAATTCTTCTTATTCAGCGAGACCCATCGGAAATTAAATAAAGGCAAGCGTTTTGTGGTGCGTGCGTGGAAAACTGTACTAAAGACTATTGTACTATTATTGGCATTTCGAATTATTTTATGGTAGAGAGTTCCCAAATCCTTTTCCCCAAGAGCGTCCTGTACAAGTAAAGATATGAGTAATCAAAATTACAAATGAAAATGGGTTTTTTGCTAAATGTTTAATATTATAACTTTTAACAGCTAATTTACCTGCATCGATTCTGCTGCTTGCAGCAATTTAAGACGGAAGTCGAAAGAAGAAGCAGAATCAGATTTTTCCAAAGCCGTTTTCAAAGTCTTAATGTCATCCCATTTGCAAGAAACCTGCGGAATTAACCAATTCACTTGAATTGTATCGGACAACTTAAACTCAACTATCATACCGCATGTACTTGTGCATTTCGACGGAAATTAATATATACTGCCAGCATTATTTACCTTTAGAAACCAATTAAAGTCACTTTGGACAGTTGTTGGAAAATCCTCATCTATTCGAATTATCGGTAGAACATCACCAATAGTCATAAGTACTTTACTTTCAGTGTAAACCACACATGAAAGAAACGAACCACTAAAGTAGGTAGGAGCAATCAAGCATAATTAGCAAATAAAATTACATTAGATTGGATTGGAAAACCAACATAATTATAGGAGTTATACCTGGTCATGTTTTTCTCAAATTTTGGGAACGTAGTAAGTCGATGCATGATTGAGGGTTTCTTTTTATGTTGAAAATCGGTTCCTACTATAGAAGTGTCTTCATGATATTGACTAGAAAATATAGGTGTGTATTTGCTATTACATGTCATCCATTGTGCCACTACTTTATCTAAGTTAAGAGATCGACCATCGTAACGAGGAGGTTTATTGTAAGGGTCAAAGTCACGCCAATCTGAAAGGCAAAAAATTCATTTTCAGTGCATTCGTAAGTAATCAACATAAATTAACGTACCTATACTAAACAAGTTTCAATGCAACTAAACCGTCCACTTATAGGTTTACCATTAGCATAAAAATAAATGTAACAAGTTATGTACAAAACGGCATAATTACTTGAAGGAATTATTGAAATGGATGTAGAGTTCTGGTAATTTCCGTAGCCTTTGCAATTTCCAGTTGCAACCCTGAAATGGTATTTGAGTCCAGGGAGCAAATCTCCTACTGTTATGGAACTGTTAGCTTTATCCGATATTTCTCTATGCAATGTAGAACGGGAATCAAAACCCTCCGACGTGCTCCACTCAACTGCACAAGATTTGTTCACCATTATTAGTAAGCAATTAAGTAATAGTGATAATTATAATGTAGTAAAGCTGTTATGTTAGTTATGCAATCATCTATATTTAATTTGATTGCTAACTTCGCTGTAGGATTAAGCAATACTGTGTGAAAGTGATAGAAAATCGTGTAATTTATATCGAATTACTCACTTCTGTATTTGGTGCATGTAGCATCATCTTTAGATTTTCTGTCTTCTATTTGGACTTTCACCTGTTATGAGAATTAATGACATAACTTAATGAGTAATTTGATGATGATATTGGATGAGCAAGTTGATAAATTTTGAGTCTACCTGTGTGGATGAAACGGATTCTAGAATGACTTTAGCTGGCAGCACAGCAGAATCTGTTCAGATAATCAAGCCAATATAAATAGCAGCCCTTTCGTTATTTTCCAGATTATTCTTTGCGAAAAGTACTTTACCTGAGGGCTTGAATTGATGTTTTCCCATCAACGGAGGCTGTTCAAAAATGTCACTAGTAGAAAATGACAGTTCTACTAATAAAAATTTGTACTTTGGTATGCATAAATGATATAAATTCAAATACCTCAAATATTTTTACAGAAATCTTTCCACACTTTTTTGCACGGATCTTCATACATCTGCATTCTATGCCCTTAGACATTTGCAATTTAGACTGGGGTATATTTTCAACGCTTGCATTCCTTGTCATCAATTGGAAGCGTAACCTACTTGGCAAAATCAGATCGGCCACAGCTCCTTACAAGTCTGACAGGCAGAACGCCATAAAATTTGCTTCTCCTCGCCACAATGTATCTGTAACTTCTGTATTACTTACTTGGAAAAGCTACTTACGTAAGCTGAACTCAAACAGAAAGTGAATTTTTCAATCCAGGGAGGCTCAATCAAACAAAAAGTACAGCTTAAGGTTTTAAGTCCCACAGCACTCCCCAATCACTCGGTAATCTAAAAAGGAGTCTTACGTACAAATTTAGTTTTGAATAAAAATACGATCAGAAAACAAAAGAATTCTCCAATCCTCTTATTAAGTACTGGAAAGAAAAAGAGTTTTAAGTAGAAAATAGTAATTCCTATGCGTGTGTATGCTTCCACTTCCACCTGACCGTTAAGAATGCGAACCTGTTTACTGCCAGGAGCTCACAATTAGTCCTTAGTAGGTAAAGGTGCATAGCATGTCTAAAGATAAGGCTTTTTTCTTGGGATTATTGGGATGAGTAGTACAATATCATACATCTGGCTCAGCCCCAGGCATCCTGTGGTAATTTTCATGTGAAAGAAAGGGTTCGACGAGAATGGTCGTGGTAATGGTTTTATGCTGACTGTATTACATCGCAACTTAACGCGTAGGTACCCACAATAATAACAACAGGCATTACCTTACTTACGTAAAGCACTACTTTTACAAATACTTGCTTACCTACCTGTTGTCTTTATTATTTGCCCCTCTCAATTGTTGGCATAGGTAGGCAGAGCAGCAGGGCACTCAGTGACTGTGCTATGATCACTAAAACCTAAGCAAACTATCACCTTAATATTATAATATGTAGCCTGCTATGCTTATCACAGACAGAGTACAAGACACCAAGTTGAGTTGAGACTAGATAACGCATTTGTCAATAATAGCGTCACACAGCACCAACACTCACTCGAGGCATTCACCACAGTCTTCTTGACTTCTTGTCTTGTCCTACCTGTCGCAATAAAAATCCCACACATTTATTATTTCACTATGCGATGGCCATTATACAAAACATAGTTTAGTAACGTTCTAAGTAACTGCGCTCGGAAAACCTAGTTCCATTTTTAATAAAACGTTACTTATTTTCTTACCACCCACACACGTATGCGGACTTCCGATACTCGATTTATCTATTATCTAGATTCGAAGAACGTTGACACAGCCACAGCATAAATGATGTGAAAACGACCTGGTATGGTGTCGTTTTATATGTCCTTTAATATATTTACATACAAATACACACAAACCTATTATCTGTACATTACATACCTGCAGGGAAAAGAAGCAAAGAAATGTGTAAATGTGAATACAATAGGGGTATAAAAATACAAATTTTGTATTCACTCCTTTAGATTTATGTTATCGGTACGATGAAAAAGAAACTATCAGGTGCATTCTATACAGGTGCATATTGTTAGCCAGTTTGCATTTTTCAAGTTTTCGAAAAATTGCTTCAAGCATTTAAAAACACTGTTGACATACAAAGCTATGCTAAAATTTTATAGCTATTGCATTGTAAACTTTAAAAAAAAATATGAATTTTTAATGTATTCATTATCTTTGTCTTATGGGACGGTACATCTAGTACTTACTGCTAATCCTGTGTTGTTGACCGCTTGAGCTAGTATCTAAAACGGATTTCTTTACATATGCATACATTATTTACATTTACATTATCTGTATCAAATGGACAGTATAGAACTGGTATGACGGACATTATACGACATGATGTAGATGCCTTTTTTTCACTTGAGTGAGAAACTTTTAAGTAACTCTGTCAATGTGTCTTGCCATCAGTGGATATGCAACTCATACCTATGTACTATAGCCAAACGTCAAACCTATATCTAACAATTAAAGTCAAGTATGCTTACTTTCTCATCTTTAAATATCTAAACCAATAAAGGCTTTGTATAAATAACACAAGTGTGATTGAATTCTGTAGATAAATCTTTGCAGCCTTTGTGTGTTCGACACAAAATTTGGTAGGTTGGCAATGGCATAATAATAATATTATATTCAAACCATTCAAACCAGTATTCAAAAGATTTCAACTTCCAAGTAGAGTAGTGTTCATAATAAAGTATACTACATTTACATAAAATTAGTTTTATGGACCATGCATAAATCAAATACATAGTGTGGCCTTTATAAAATTACATGCGTAGGTGCTATAAATCTTTTATCGTCTATTTAGTTACATAATTATTAACTGTTGTGTAACAGACATAGAGAAGAAGTATTTGTATATCAAGGTCAGAAAAGTCATAACTTCCAAAATAAGCCTACATTCTTTCGACGGAGCTATCTCACGACTTTCTACGATAAACATAACAAAAGTTACAATGATATTTAGTTTTGAACCATCTTAGGACTTGACTTTAGTTTTGACCTCGTCTTTCATAATTCCAAAACCAAATTCTAAAATTTTCTCATTACATGGAGAAATTGATAGATAGATAGACGGTCAGCGCCGCCCTTCTATAAAGAAGGATTCCAATCACATCTTAATAATGACAATGAGGTTGCTTTAGCTAACTGTATTAACAAGGATAATAACATTTGTGAATGGTAACATGCATTGTAAATATTGTAATATGTACGTTTTACCATTTTAAGATGGAACATTAAAGACGCCCCTTATTTGGTACTATTCTCAGATAACCTCGAGTTTTCTGACTTTTAAGACACATTTTTAGGGTCAGGGGCAGGGGTCCACCATCACCATTCTCAAATCGGATATATCCATGACTTAACACCTTGGTTAGGGGCATTGCGAACATTCTATAGAATACTATATCATGAAGGCACCCTTGAAGAATAGGAAGATGTACTTGACTGTCGCCGCAATATTTGACCATTTGCTAAATTGTAATATTTATTCTCCGGCGTCGTGTTGTATTTAAAAGCAATCCAAAATTTCTGAAAATGATGTGGAAATAGTCATAATAATATCATAACAGACAGACTCCATTCTGTTTGACGGCTTTTGAATAAGATTCAAAAATTAAGTCATAAGTAAAATAAGCACTAAGCACTTACTCATTGCTTAGATAGTAAAAGTCAAAATGCATATTTTTTGTGATATGTGTCAAGTTAAAAAGTTGACATTTATTGACTGGATAGGTAAGAGTAGCGTTAATGTGGCGCATAACTTTTTTTCTAATTTTTTTTAAAAAGTCCACTAGTAATGACTGAAAATACTAAAACATTTCTTCTTACCGATTGGATAGATCATTTACTTGACGAGGATCATCAACATATTACTCGAACAAGTAAATGGACAAAGGAAATGAATGACAGGTCGATTTTGGTTCAAGATGTAAACAACTCAATCGGCTCAGAAGATGTAGCTTGGTACTTCACTAGTGAAGGATTCCTGGCTGACTTCTACACTCGGAAAATCAAGAAGAAGCGGATCTTCGTCCTCCAGTTTGATAGCAGGTAAAGATAAGCACGATCCTGCACTTAGATAAACGATATAGTTGATAGTAACATATGTACATTGAAGCATTTGCCGGCTTTTCAAAATCATAGCGTTTTTTCTCTCCAAAAGTAATTTTTACCCACTTTAATATTTTTCCACTTGCCATTAACCACTGTAGTGCCAATACCAACCACGCAACTATTCTTTGGGAGATATTTTGTAAGTTTTATTTCCTGCTGGCTGTATCTATTCAGATAGTCAAGTGTCAGTAGTAAGTAAAAATAAAAAGTGGTTTGGTTTTGGTTATATTTATGGTTGATGAGGATTTAAAACCCTAGACCGTGTATGCCATTTGGATTTTCTGATTTCAAAACGTTTACTAATTAATTCTACAATAACCTTGAATTTCTTGATTTTGTAAAGATCTATCACTATCCCTCTCCTTTACGCTTTTTTACTTAGTTCAAATCAAATTAAGCTTTAAGTGACAATTTCAGGTTATTCGCATATAAAATATTTATTAAATCTCAGTTACATATTACTGCCGCTGCTGCTCTGTGGCCTGTGGCCGCTGTATTCCTAATACAACTTGAGATACATAATCAATAAATTCCTAGTAGTATACCATATTCGATTCACGTAACTGAACAATATCTTTTTTAAGATCCATCAGGCCACCTAAAGATTAATTCTTTATAGGTCTATTTCATAGGGAGATTGTTCTATGTCATTACAGCACAGCAGTATGTTTTACATGTAAAATATTATAAAAAAACAAGGAAAGGAGAAATGGAATAAAATTATTACTACTAATAATAAGTAAGCATGTTTTATTGCGAAACTATGCCTATACCCCCAAAACGCTTCGGAATTTTGGCCATTAATATTATTACGGAAGTCCACTGAAACCGTGACCTTAAAGCTTGACTGAAATTGGTCAATAACAATAGGTATACAATCTAAATGTAGACTATTTTATACACATAGGTCATCTTTGCATTACATATGTTAATTTCTATATAGTCATATAATATGGTCTAGGTTAATGTTACTGTAATTCTCTATTCTCTAGCCTTATACGGGACTTAATTTTACCCATACTGAACCATCAAACTGTAATTAAATTACAACTTGACAGAAATGACATTCAACATTGTTAATTTGTTAAGTTAATTATTATCATTTTTTTATTTAGGAATACTGCTGAAGAGTGCATTGCTAAGACCCATACATTGGGGGACGCACAAATTACTGTCATGTGGAAAGAGATGGCTGGACTAAGTAAGTTTGTTATTTGCTTCTCACAGATATAATTGAACTTTCTGTTATAGTCATAATTAATGTTATGTTAGTAAAATTATTATGTTAATTGTCGATTAACATAATTGTGCTATCTTTAATTTTAGATCTAAATACAGGAGAGTTTGACTTCCAAAACCGTCACAATGAGCTGAATCAAAATTTGGCACCCTTATCAATGGAATTGCAACTGCAGCAGTTTATGAAAGAGACAACATTGGCTGAAAAGGATGTCAATGATCGCCACAATCTTTTGAGAAAGCTATCAAGCCTAATTAAAGATACATATCCGAATTGTAATTTGTATCCATTTGGTTCTTCACTGTCAGGGCTGGGAGATATAGATTCTGATATCGATGTCTGTGTGGATGCTGAAGGTGTGAACTTCAATATTCAATATAGGAAGCATTTAGAATATAGAATGAGATTATGCATACAATTTGCAGTATAGTATAAATGTAATGCATATTATTTTTGCTCTTCAACAGATATATTCAATAGTGACATGTCCTATACTCCACATTTGGATGAAAAGATGACGGTATTTAATAGAGTTCTTAAGATCATGCGAAGGAAAAGTGAGGACGATCAACGTCCAGGCAGTAGCCGAAACGATGAAAATATTTTGTTTAGCTCAGTATTCCCCATTCGTCATGCAAGAGTTCCCATCATCAAAATTGTTCATAAACGCACTGGGATCAAATGCGACCTGTCTTTCGAAAATTTACTCTCTGTTCAAAATTCGAGAATGATTGCCTTTTACATTTCTTTGGATCCCAGGGTTCGTCATCTAATTCATTTGGTGCGCTATTGGGGACGATATCACGACATTGTTGGTAAGATATCTAATGGAAAATATTGCTTCTATTTCTAAAGTGCTCACTTCCCCAACTAATGAATATGTGACGGAAAGATACCAATTAAGTTTTTTCAAAAACAATTTCAGGATGCGTCCAAATAAAAAACTATGCGCTGACTCTGATGGTATTGACATTTTTGCAAAAGAAACGAATTGTCCCTTCAGTGTATTTCTTACAAGCTCAGTCAGGAAACAAGCAAATCTTAATTGACAATTGGGATGCGTCATTTCTTAATGACAAAGAAACAATTATGTCTGCATTTAATGCAACCCGTAGGTTTTAAAACTATCATACTATATATCTACGCTACCCAGTTTTACATTAACAATAATTAATAGACAAATTTGTCTGTATTGTATTGTATAATCTTTTAGGTGAAACGATTCCTGCCTATGCTGTTGTGGAAGATGCTGTTTCTGTACGAAGTGTCTTTAATTTACTCTACGAGTTTTTTGACATGTATGCAAATCTAGATTTTGAAACGCAAGTTATTTGTCCGTTTTTGGGTCAATTTATAAGCAAGCGAAAATTTGAAAATATTCAGCTATTGCCACAAGAATTGAAGGTTTACAAGGACTGGTTTGGAAAGAATTTTGACAACTTAGATGCAAAAGATTTGCTCAGACTTGATTGCCCTCTTTGCGTTACCGATCCTTTCAATTTATCATTTAATGTGGGTTCTTGCGCTTCAGAATTTATTGTTTACAAGTTTCGAAAAGCTTGCAAGGAAACATCTGAACGGTTAAAAGGAATGCTTTCTGATCCAGACTTTGAAAGTCGCCAGTGTATTACAGATTTGTTTTTCCCTGTGTTGACAGCTGATTTCAAAAGGGGATAAAAGTTGTTTTCTAAATTACTTAGTTTAAAGATAGAACATATTTTTAAGGATTAAGAACATATTTTTTGTATTGACGGTACAGGGTATCTGTAATGTGTCCTTGTTTATGTGCCAATGTCAATTGATAATTATTGTAAAACAGTTATGCATTTTAATTTAAAACATTCGTAATGTGATTATGATTATGATGTAGTAACTATCGGAAATGGGTATATTGGGAATGTAATGTAACTATTTAGGTTTTATCAAATGACATTTATTAGCTTTAAATTACAAAACGAGAAATAATTCGTTGATAATTAATTGTGTATATTGTTAGGAAGGATTACACGACAATACCCCTCCGAGAAACTACCTCTCCGATGACAATACCTCTCCGAGACACTACCCCTCCGAGACACTACCCCTCCGAGACAATACCTCTCCGTGACACAAAATGCATACAGTTGCAACCGTGCAACCATTAAGGGTTGGGGTCACAGTTTTGCCTCTTTTAAAACCTAACCTAATAAAAAATATACATG
>JABASH010004571.1:0-13742 GCA_019776445.1 Tomocerus maximus | reverse complement strand
GATAATAAGTGGACGCCACAGCCCTCTAGCGTTGGGTGGGAGTTATTTTCTCCACCGCCGTAGTAAAACTGCACTTCTTGCCATGGCTACCTCAAATTTCCCATGCAAAATTTTCAATCCCAAATTCTGAGAGTTTCAAAAAACTTACAGACTTAAAAAATATACCAAAAACATTGCTGAAAGGATTATCTATGGCCCTTGAGGCCGTTTTCTTCAGTTTCCATTCTCTAAACACCAAATAAAAATTGGAATACATTTTTGAAATGTATTTCTCCTACTCCAAACAATTTCTAATTTTGAGCGTTCAAAAAATGTTTCTTAAAATTTGACCCTCAAGTGGCCTAGATATGGGTAGATTTCAAAAACATAAACGTTATTACCAGAGACCGGAAGAGTGGGACCTAAAAAACTGCTAAATATATAGGTCAGTATGACCTTAAAATTGACTAAATATGACCAAAAAAACCAAAATATGAATTAAAGAAGTAAAAATATGCCATAAAATTTAAATTTGTCCAAACTGTGAAAATTGTAAAAATTTTGCGAAAATTTTGTCTCTAAGGGTTGGAGAAAGGCGGAGGTTGCACAATACCCATCTATACTATTGTTTTAGTATGGTTAAGGTAGGTTAGGTTAGGTTTGCCTACACGCGGTCGCGGGTATGCCCTGTGCAAATGACGCGAGTTTTAAAAATTCCAACCACCTTAAGAGCAAAAAACAAAACTAAGGAACAAAAATTCGAAATATTGATCTCTAGTTTCAAAATTTACGAACTTCAAAAAATATACAAATCTTGTCATTTTTTGCCAAAAATCGTCAAATATGACTTCGGAGCGTAAAAAAGGAAATATGACTGTCTTAGGACGTAAAAGCCGAAATAAGTATGACCTTTTAAAATTTTATATTTCGAATCCTTAGATCATGAAACTTTGAAATCTGAAGTGACAGGGATCTGAGCGGTAACAATGTATATATGTGGAATTATATTTATAAATGACCCATCCTGGTGACTAACCTTTTAGTATTGTAGTCGACCTACGCTAGTAAGCTTAACCCGACGTCCATTCAGGAATACACCTAACAGCTACATAAAGGTGTCCATAACTGTCATATCTTAGGTGAAAATAACACTCGGAACGGGATGTACATCACATTGGAGTACCACAACTCATTATACATGTGTTGGTGCCAATTTTGCCATTGTGTGGTGCCAATGCCTGTGTGGTGCCAATGCCAATGTATGTGTGGTGCCAATGCCTGTGTGGTGCCAATTTTTGGGGATAAATAAATCAATAGGATTTGCACTTGAACTCCTTATGAGCCACAGTTCCTTCTATGTTCTCTGACTTTTGCTATAGAAAACATTATAATATTATCACTATAAACGTTGGCTATGTGATAATGTGACTATTGCGTCCAAATTTCTTTAACAATATATGCACGAGATGGCAGATTTTCAGAGGCGACTCGCACTCGATATACATTGCAACCGTCACCGGACTTTCATAGATGGTACACCCGACAAGCGGACGACAAAAGCGGACAGACGTGCTTGCCTTACAGTGCCTTTCGGGTGCGAGTCGCCTCTATAAATCTGTCAACCTCCCATGCAAACATTGTTGAAGAAATTTGAACGCAATACGTGTACAAGTTAAATATTTTATGAGAATAAACGAATATTATTTGTGAGATAAAATGTAAAATGATGTTTGTAATTCCGCTGGATGCAAGTAATCCAACCTACCAACAAGTTACATTTGACTTTGAGTGTCAAAACATTTCCCCCGATATCAGTTACTGACGGTGTTTACAGTGATAAAGCCACAAAACTTGTTATGAATAAACTTACTTACTTACTTACTTACAAAATAGTATACGTACTGTAATAAACGACGTTATTGATCCCTAAATTTACAATGGAAATGCTCTTATCAGCCTTCCTTATTCCATCATTCTATACATAATGCATACCATTGCTATAACCCAAAAAATTTTATCATAAGATACTTAGAATTGTTTTTAATTTTATTTTCCAAAAAAGATAACTTCTCGTGACGGTAATAAATACAACAGAAATGGAATAACCAATTGCAGAATATACATTCAGCTACACAGTTTTTGCTCTAGATTTTGTAATCTTCGTTTAATTCACTAAATATTATTATCAGAACTTCACGTTTTAGTTATCTTTGAAAATGTCTTCACTTTCACAAAGATCAAAAAATTGTTTAACAATACTAATTTTTTTCGATTTTTTAAGTATCTGCTATAAACCAAATAAACCTTCTATAAGATAAAAGATTTTTTAAAGACACCTTTATTTTATTTCAGGTTGTAGCAATGATTGGTACTGCTGTAAGCTTGGTTAAACTTGTCAGTTTGTTAATTTCTTCCATTCTGTACGAAAGGTGTAAGTCGAACTTCATTGTCTTATTTTGAAATATTTTTCAAACTGTTATATGTAATATTAAGTCAAAATGAATTTTATTTGTATTAAGTTCCTGCAAATATATTGTTACATATTCGAGGCATGTAGTAGATTTCAAAACTGTACTTTTAACGACGAAGTGGGCAATTTGTTTTATTTTTAGCATTCATTATTTTAATAACTTGGATAATTGCGGTAGTACTGTTATGGGCGTCCTTGGAAATTTATCTTTTTCGTGTGATTCGTCGGGGCTTAAGATCTGTAAGTTCAAACGCCACATTTTCATTGTGCTATTATCTGCAATATTTTTGGAACCTTTTGAATAATTAAGAGTAGATTGTTGACTTGTTGATTGTAATAATATTACCTATTTACAATTAAATTTTTTTACCTTCCGCAGAATATCAAAAACGATTTTCAAAAGTGGTTTGGAATTAGATCATTTTTTCTGGTAGTCTACGTGGTGGTCATCCTTGTTGTGTTTTTTAAATTATGGAATGATTACGAACGACAGCGGTTCTTCTTAACTTATGGAATTCCGATTTGTTTGATGTGCACTTACCGGCTTATTGAATTTGGACTGGCAATGTATATTATGACAAATTTAAAACCCATACAAAATGTGCAATCAAATACCCAAATACAGATATTATGATCATCTACTTTAGTGACTGCCGAATTCTTAAAGGCAAATGCAAAAGCCTCCTTAAAATTATAAGCCTAAGTAACAACACTTATCGCTAGTGATAAGATAAGATGTATATTGTCAACGAAATGCGAAGGGTGTATTTATATAGGTGTACCGTTATTGTATTGTAGTAATCAAACTCTTTTTGTTGTTTGTGTAAGATTACAATTATTCAATATGTAGGTCGGTATGAATTAAATAATATAAATAAATATTTAATAAATTAAAGTATTAAAAGATATCCTCAATAAAAAGTCCTAGTTAACTATAACGTGTCAAATTATATTTACTTAGCTAATACATTCTTTTACAAGTTGTTAAGTAAATTGCTAAAAACGATAATATAATATTAACAGCATAGTATACCTCATATACCTTCTAAAGAAAGCTTTCAAACCCCGCAACAATAATAATTAGCACTAACGAATCATTCTAAAGTTATCCACAGAACATTAAGAAAGAAATTGGTAATAATCATCAAAAAATAAAATGTGGAGAAGGCTAAATATTTTTTTGTCTACTGATTGAAACACGACACCTCCATAGTATAGGAACATTCGGCTTTTAAAAAATTGGCACGTAAGAAAATATCATTGGCTAAAAACACCTAAAATATTACTACTACATAATAGCTTCCGAGAATTTCGACAGATAATCTGTTCTATTGTGTCTAAAGTGATAAAGACTCTCTTTAAATAATGTGAAACTAAAATTGAAAATAAATGGAATTGAATAATTACTAGTTGAGACTGAGACATAATTTAGCTTGATTCTTGTGTAAATAATTTTATGCAACATAACCAAAGTTAGGAGATTTCTTATGTGACTATAGACGCCCCTATAATACATAGTTTGAAATCGGGCACATTTTTCTACTTTTTATGTTTGGTAATTGTAGTATTTTAACATGTCAAGCAATTTTGATAATACTTTCCGTAAAAGATACGCCTTCTCAAGGAGTACAAGTTGTAAGTGTCATAGTACAACCAGCCAAATGGTTGCATAAAACATTAAAGGACTGACTGACGTTTATTTCATTCAACCGGATTAACGCTTTCTTACCATTGCATTACTTTTACTAGAAATCATACTAAATATGACTGTGAAAACGTAGTCTACATGTACAATACAAGCTACAATAAATATTCATGAGAATCGTTTGTCAGATAAAACATAAATGATGTTTGTAATTCCCCAGGACACATACCTACTGGCTTCACTACACTACATACACGTTACAAAGTTACATTTGACTTTGAGTGTCATAAAATTTTCCCCTATATAATTTATTGACTGTGTTTACAATGATAAAGCCACAAAATAATATTTAGTATTACTCTTATCAGCCTTCATTTAAGGTACATCAATCTATATAATATTATTATAGTGTTTACTATTATTATAACAAGTCTCAGATATCATCAGATACCTAGAATTGTTTTTAATTTTATTTCCCGAAATTGATATACCTATATAACATTGCGCGATGCTAATATAAATAAAAGCAGAAATGGAAATTTCATAATTACTTCCACTAGTATATAGAGTACCATCATCGAGGCAATTAAAAACACTTTTGGAACGTGAAATTGTGAATCTTGAAACCTTTGTTTAATTCACCAAATACATATTATTATACAAAGAATAGACGTTTTAAATTATCGGCTATTATAAATGTCTCCGCCTTTGCAAAAACTAAAATTTTATTTCACAATTATGATTTATTTTGATTTTGTAAGTCTCAGCTAATCAAATAAACGTAATAATATATAACAAATTAAACGTATTGTTTCAAAAAAGCCACTTTTTTATTTTAGGTTGTAGCAATGATTGGTTTATCAGCCAGCTTGGGTCTACTTATTCACTATATTGTGTCAACATCCGAATTTTACAAATGTAAGTCAAACTTCATTGAAATATGTTTTAAAAGTTTTCCCAAACCGTTAAAGGTAATTAATGAAACCACAACAAATTAGCTTTTCTTATAGTATTCAGTCGAAGTGGATGTCCACGTATTTCTCCAAACATGTTTTATACTAATATATTGGAGGTTTGAGGCATTTAGTAGATTTCAAACCATTACTATTTAATATAACGTGGCATGATATTATCTGTTTTATTTAGCATACATTTTTTTGAAGATTGTGGTAGTTTTGGTCTTGGCGTTATTGGAAATTCATCTTTTTCGTATAATTCGTCGGGGCTTGAAATCTGTAAGTTCAAATGTCCCAATTTCACTATGATGTTAATGTTATCTGTACAGTAGTTTTGAAACCTTATAAATAGTTAAGTGTAGATTAGTGATTTTGGCAACATTATTTACAATTATTAATGTCTTTTTGCAAATTTCACAGAATGACATTATAGATTTTCAAAATTGGTTTGGAATCAGATCATATCTTCTTTTTCTCAACGTCGTGATCGGGGTGATCCTCATTGTTGTGTATTTTCAATACGACAGTTCACATGAACGACACGAGCTCTACTTAACTTTTGGAACTATTGTTTCAATGGGTACTGGATGCGCTTACCGTTTTCGTGAATTGGGACTGGCAAACAACATTATGAAAAATTTAAAACCTAGCCTAGATATATAATTAGAAACTGTCATACAAATATGATCAGCTATTTATGTAGAATTATTCTTGACGCAAGTAAACCCGTTTAACAAACCTTTTAAAATTATAAACTAAAGTAATCCATTGTAAACGAAATTTGAAGAATTATAGGTATACTATATTGTAAAAGTATAACTAATCATTTCGTTGTTCCTGTCCAACAACAGTGACGGATAAAATATATTCTCAATAAACTACTATATACGCATCAGAAAAATTCCAGGGTAACAGGCGCCGCCCACTTCCTATTTCCAAGTTTAGCTCCACCCAGGCCACGCCACACCAATTTCCTCAACCTAAACCTATGGTGTCTACGGTGGGAAGAGCAAGGTCCGATGTCCAGGGTAATCTTGCCGTGCTGCCAAAAGTTTTTGATTCCTAAAATAAAGTTAGCTACATCATGTGACAAGATATTTGTAACTTAGTATCTCAAATCTAGTACAATAAAATATTTGTGTATACTTAAAATTAAATTCTAAGAAAATAATTTAAAAACAACTAATGTGAATAAGCCACAATATGTACATGATGCATGATGCATGACAAAATGTACTCCATGTAGCTAGGTCAGTGGCATAGACTTCCAAGAGTGGAAAGTCTCAGGAATCCTGTGTAATTTTAGTTTTGTAGTATTACATTACACTTTTCAAATTGTCTAGTATTAACATCGCAGTGTTTTTATGATAAGCAATATAAACAAACTGATACCATTTTTGTGCATTACTCGCTTCTCTGCTAACTGCGTTGGATGGGAATGGAAAAATTATTATTGATGCTGGAGGATCGCTCATACCTGCCAAAGAAAGATTTCAACCCTCGCAACAAAAATATTATTTAACAATAATGGATCATTCTGAAATTATCCACAGAACATGAAGGAAGCCGTTGGTAATATTGATCAACAATTAAAAAGGGGCATGTAAATAGTTTTTTCTACGGGATTGAAAAAACAAATGCACCTTATAAAATAGGTTTACAAAATTGGTGAGTAAGAAAACATCAGCGGCTATAAAAACCCCTAAAATGTCGCCAAATGATGATAATAATAATGACTTGCCGAGGTTTTCTAAGATAATCTTGACAATATTATAGTATTGTGTGTTTAAGTGTAATGCAGGTAAAGGCCATCTATCAGAAATAATAAGAATATTTCAGCAGTTATGTATTGATTTGGGAATTAATCAAGATAAGTTAGTCTACCGGGATGAATACGCAAGAGAATGTTTTAAAAAGCTTAGAGGCTATCACTGTCTTTGGATTTTTGATAACGCGGAGTCCTATTATGGGAAGAAGGGTATCAAAGACTTACTACAAACTGTAAGGCAAAATCAAGATATTCACTGCATTGTTACGTCCAGAAATTGCGATTGGGGAACGGAAGATGCCGGATTTTGTCGAATTCCTGGGTTTCCATTAGATGTCTTCAGCCTTGATGAAAGTAAAGATTTTCTTGGAACTCGTCTGAAAGGCCAAGTCTGCTTTAACGATTTCGAACTAACCGAATTATGCTTACAACTTGGAATTCCAACTTGCTTTATCCACGCTTTTAAACAAACGGATGGATTTGAAGCAATATGCCAAAAGAGTAGATGAACAGAACGCCAAATTTATAATAGAAGGAACGGCCGATGATTACGAGAAGACAATCAACAGCAACATTCAAATAGCCCTACAATCAGAATATTAAAAGGAGGACATTTAGCCCTACAGGTAATGAGGATATTTGCATAACTTGTAGCCCGATGACATTCCGTCAGAATTTCTTTGGTTAGTGGCAAATGATAACAACATCATTAATACCATTTTATTAAATCAAATTGCGTGGATCAATACCGTCGAAGTAAAGGAAGCAATTGAGTTACTGGAAAAGTATTCCTTGATAACTGTTAATGGAAATGAAACAAAGCTGCCGTACAAAACATTCAATTCATATTTTTACCGAGTTTTTCATCTTGATAAATTACAAGTAAAAATGAGCAGAGTAAGCTTTCATCGAATAATACAGCAAGTTTTTCGACATATTGAAACAAAAAAAAAACGACATGATCGACAAAATTTTAGGATGTGAAGGTTTCTTGGACTACAAATTTACTCCTTACATGCATGCCAGTAAAGAACTGAAAGAAAAATACAAAACTCTCTGCGCTCAGTTGGTCAACGTGGAGGCATTAATTAAATTGATGAAAAATAGAAGATTTGATGAGGCTAAACAACTTGCTGAAATTGTGCATGAAGATATTCGCCTTCCAGCAACTACTGTTAACTATGCCGTTTGTTTGCAAAAAGTAGGAAACCACCAAGAAGCAAATTTGCTCAAAAACTGCTCCTCGTACCTAATGGGTAAGGACTGGCGGATTAAAGTATTTAATATGAATCATGAGTTACAACGAATTATATTTAGCGAAATCTCGTCAGAAGCATGGTCAGGTTTTTTTCAGTCTTATTTCACTGTTTCAATCGAATGTCAACAAAATTTTGGCATAGTTCAATTAAATGTGCCAAAGGAAGAACTTCGTTTATACTTATTTGAAAGATATTGCAGAAACTCTTTTCGCCCACTTTTGTGAAAAAAGTCTCTGCACTGAAGCATTAAACATGGCACAGTGTATTGGGGAATTAGGCTCTTGGGTGCAACTGCTGGAGGTAGCGGACATTCCCGGTTACGATGTTTCATGCAGGCAAAATAATGTCACTTTAGATTTTTCTCAAGTATTTACAATCAAAAAATGGGTAGTTGTAGTGAATGATGCAAAACAGAGTTTGTTATTTCCACGAAATCTAGATTGCTTGATAATTCAGAATAAGTCATCAGATTGGGGTTGGTACTATTCCTATTATCTATCTTGGATATTGTGTAATTGTCGTAAACGGGGATGACAAATATTTCTGTTGAGAAATCTGGACAATTTTTAAAAAGTATAGAAATTAAAGATTTGATTACATTCGACCAGCTTCAGATGATCAAAGTTAATTGTTCTTCCAAAACTGTTTTTGATTTTGAAGAAAAAAAACAGTTTTACCTTTCCCAATCTGATTGTTCTTCTGTTACATGCAAAACACCTTCACCTTGTTCACATACATTTAAAGTGTACCCATATTTATTAAGGTTAGTATTGCATAATTCTGAAATTTTGCTTAATTCGTATGTGTACGTTCCTTTCATTGAGTTAGATTGGTCTACAGTAATATCAACTGTGTTACGACTGAAGGATTATCAGTACAAAAGATGGAAATGCGACCAACTAAAAATTATCGGCTCTTTTAACAACGAAATTTTATCAATATCGGGGATTATAAGAGGAGCAATAAAAAAACTGTCCGGAGGCAAATATGACGTAACCGATGGTAAGATGTATATTATAAATTTACGGAATGCCATACTGGCATCACATCTCCTTACTATTGATTAAATGCCAAGATAATATTCAAACAGAGAAATCGAAACACTGAAGTAAGCAGTAATAAATAGTCAGTCATTGTAGAATAGTTATTAAATAGTTTATCGGCTAGTTTTTTGAAGGCTTGAAGGTTCACTTCATGTCAGTCGTGAATCAAACACTGTAGCCACAAATATTAGTTATTGTCGAAATCTAATAAGTACACACTGATAATAATTATGTTATTTGACCTTGAGATTAGAAAATGTAGAAAAAAGGAATTGCTTTTCGAACAATAAATAATTCTATTCTAATTAAACATCCTGCATTTAATTTTCATAAGCCTTGCAAATTATTAACACAACATACATATGCGGGTGAAACTGTAGGAATAAATAGTACAGGCAAGAATTCGGGAAAAAAATACTTTACCTTCATACAATTTGCTCAGTTGTTTAATAGGTTAATTTGGTTTTTACTACCGCATATCCGCACAAACCTTTGAGTTTAATTTTGGATTCGTTCGTCCATGCTCTTAGTTAAATATTATGTCATCATAATACAAATATTGAGGGACATTAAACATTGGATTACAAAACATTAGTATTATTCATAATTTTCATAAGATATTTTTTAAAAATAGGTTTTATAAATATTTGAAAATTTTCAAGCTAAATTCAGCTTTCTTGGAATTGCAAGCGATACGATACCTGAGTTATATTGCGAGGAAAAGGAAATACAAAGGCCTATTGTTGAGAGTCAGCTGGCGTGCATGGAATTCAAAGAAAGATTAACTGCATGGTGCATGGTTATGTAAAGCCATACTCCGATCATGGCTTGCCAATAATATGAAGTATTAGCCATTGCTGGCTAATACAAATAGTAATTAAAATCTTGCTCCTGTTCAGCCTACCACAAATCACTAATGAACCGTAAGCCATCTTATTATGAAATTAGAAAACCAAGTTGTCTTTCTTTATTTTTTAAAATGCCATTAAATATGAAAGGAAATTATTTCATAGTGAGAAATTTTGGGATTTTGGCTACCTACTCGATAAAATCTCTTATAAATGCATTTTAGCATTATTGTATATGAAGTCTGTATTTTTAGACTAATTTACTAGATAAAGTAATAAGATGCTGTTTGTTGCCTCTTTACCAATAAATGTTTATCTGTGGACATCAAAGGAAAATATTTGAAAGACATGAAATAAATTTTCCCTTAACCAATTAAAATATATTTTAGATAATCAAAATTATTATCAAAATGGTACAAAACCTTAATTGTTAATGTAATATGTAAACTAAAAAATATTTACTACTATTTTAATATATTCATAATATCATCTTCGTTAGGTTTACTATTTCGTACTAATAACTTGTAGCCTAAAAGACTATTTACTCATACTGAGTTCTATCAGAGCTGTTTAAACATCTTGGTAAAGAACCACTGCTTCTGTTTCGGCTTAGTGTGTTACAATTGCCTTCATTGAATTGTGAATTCAAATACTGAAAGCTGAAGGTTCTATTCCCATCGATAGCCGAACCATTGTTAGATGATCCTCTATAGCTTGAATGATAGCTCCAAATCGCTGGGAGAAATACCAACAAGAGTACTAGCTGAACTTCAACATCCAATGTCACGTTCCCCACTAAGAGTCCAAGAGAAATTCCTAAGTAGTGCCGTGCAAATGCTTCCTCCATATTTTTAAATTTCATTGCGTAGTACCCTGAAATATATTTTTTCATAAATGTGATGCTAACAGCGTTTTAAAATTGTAGAATTTATGACTTACCAGCGATTTGTAATTTTAAGATCCCGTCCGACAAACCCCAAAGAATAGTTGTGACAAAATAAATAATTATGGGAATTTGAGTGCTACTTTCAAAATAATCCACAAATAAAGCTCCTGCAGTCACCATGAAACTCATTAGAAATGCAAAGTAAAACATAATTTTACTTTTCAGACATTTTGGGGATAAATAACATAATACGCTGCCCAGTGCGCTGAAGACAGTGAAACTAACGAAAATGACATCGATTCGACCATATTGTGGAGAAGACTCAGGGTGGGCCTTAAAATAAAATTTATCATCATTAAATTAAATGCAAATAACCGATATTACAAAATTTATACCTTATTACCAAATTATTAAAATTATTACCGATCTGAACATCAACGTAAACACAGTAGCGAAATAAGCTTCTTGTAGTCCCAGAAAAAAACTTGAACACATTCTCAAAATTGAATGTATTTTTAAATATTGACGAAGCATATTAAAATATTGAGATTTTCCAGATTCGGGAAAATGTTCCCCATCGTCTTCGATAGTTCCCATTGTACGGCTATCTGGCCAGCAGTAGGGTACGTACAGCACAAACCATACTGAAACAAAGAAATTGCATATTAAAAGAATGCATATTTTTTCAAGGGAAGGCAATGCGTCTAGTTTCACTAGGAATTATATTGGCATAATAAATGTACTATACTAATAAGTGTTGGTAAGTAGGCCAACGAACTAAATATTGAAATTATTAATCATATTGAAAATGCTATGCTACATTTCTCAAAATTAACCAAGTACAATTAGTCGTAAATTTGGTATTATCCAAAAAATAAATTCATTAAAATAGAAACTTAAGAATAAAACATAAGTTGAGAATTTGAGAATAAGGGCACAAGATGTAAAATACCTGTGACTGCTCCAACGGCCCAGAGTATGGCTACTACTCCAAATCCAAATATAGTGACGTCATTATTAGTATTTGTAGAAGAATCGAGGGTAATGTTACTGTTGTTACTGTGTTGATACGTCACACCGATATGTGGTACAATTGTGCGCACAATAGAGCCCAGAATACCCGCAGTTTGAAGTAGTGCAAAATAGACTGCTAAATATTTGTAAATGTTTTCCTTTTTCTGATTTTCATCATATACAAATAATTTAAACGAAACAGAAGTCAAGTGTGCAAATACGGTAATTCCTAACAGTGCGCTAAAAGATCTGCAAATACAAACATTATTTTCGTAATTACACAAAAAGTAAAATTATAGTCGTAGGTGTTTGTTTAAAATGACTTTAAACTTACCCTTCTATCATACCAGCCTTAGTAAAATGATAATCTTTTTGATAGATAACATAGTTAAGTATGGCGTAAATTGTCAAGCCTGTCATAGATACAGCAACGATATTTATAGTACGTTTCCTTAAAACATTAATGATTTATAATTCATTACATTTACATGAATGCGAAATCTAAGTTTGATTTCAAAGATAATTGTTTAATTAACTTACCTTATAAGAAACCAAGGGAAAAGTGCACTGCAAATAATCTGAAATTGTCAAACAGTTATATGGTATAAGCAACATTAAGTTCTAAGTTATACTGACGAGTTTAGCATTTTTATTTGTTGTCACCTGAGATAAAAGAGAAATTGACAAGAGGTGCGAATCCAAGTGTTCCTAAAATAAAAATACTAATGTTATCCATTCTAGACCCCAAAACGACTGGAAATAAATTATTGTATATATTTTGCTTTATAATTGTTTACCGGAGTTTCCATAAATATCTGCAAGTTTTGTACGACTGACAGCGATGCACTGAGCAATGCCGATATCGCAATAATTACGAAGACACTCCCTTTCCTTACTCCAGTCACAATAATTTGGGTTACATCATGGTCTTCGCTTCCTGCACCATCTGACAAATAAACAGATTATTAAATACATTCGTTGACAAATAATACTAAAAACGGAAAATCTGCAATGTCTAAAAATCATTGCAAAATAGGTACATGACCATAAGCGTTTACATTTGAGTATATATAAAGGTTTCACTGATTGTATGCCATTTTTAATTGTATTTACTTGTGAATTATACCTTGGAAGTTGCAGAGATTATTATTTTCCCTATTACGTGTAAGAGAGTCCATTCTTATGACAAATAAAATAACAGTTAAATATATCAGCTATTCTAGTCAAATAATTAGATATTTTTAGGATGTGTTGGTTTTGCCTAACAATATTAACTTCAAACTTCTAGTACTGTTCGGACAGACTGATAAAAACTATCGAATTATTTGACTTCTAGTTGAGCGTATGTGTATTTGAGATTGTTAACTTATTTCTACAGTGTTTGATGACTTGAGTTGTTTGGCAGTTACTGCCTTTAGCTTCAAAATGCTTTTCTGGAGTATTAACCAAAAACGGTATAAATTTTCGTCGATTTCAGCGGTGTACTGCACAAGCAGTTGGGAATTCTAAAATGGCGTATTATTTTGTCGTTGTATGGAAAGATTTCCTTCGAAGGAAATTCTGACTCAGAATGTAAATACAAACAATACGTCATTGAATTCTCAGTCCCAGTCCTGTGCTTTACAAAATGATTCATATTTGTAATCTACATACAGTAGTTGTACCTACCATCTCATTTTTTCGCATTAGAAATTGGGACCAGACAGTGCAGTTTGCATATTCCAGTATAAATTCACAATGCTATGAGTTAATTTATACTTATGTATATGTTACAGTCAGTTTGTACAGTTGGGAAGCTTATACACGTACTAGTAAGTTTGTACATCAATTATATTTTGAAATTTTATGAAAGGCCCCATGAGAGTTTTCATGGT
>JABASH010004570.1:0-13744 GCA_019776445.1 Tomocerus maximus | reverse complement strand
CCATAGCTAAGTACATATTTGCAGAGATAGGCACCAAAGTATCCAGGTGCTAATATAACACGATGGTGCTACAAAAATCCGTGGGCTATATAATCGCCTACACACAAAGTTGTCCTAGACTGATTTTGGAAACGGAATACGTGCTAATAGAATGCAGAACTGTACAAGTGTCTCATTACCAGCATAGTCCAGAGTGTTATTATATATTAGAGAATTCGTAATTGGTACGTGTAGGTCTATAGGTAGTAGTAGATAGAGATTCAGATAGTTTATGATTGGCCAACTTTCACTCTCCTTCCTATAGAGTTTGAGTCTGTCATTTCAGATGAGTCTAAACAGAATATTATAATAATATTTATCCTACATTATGATTGCTACTTCTATAGACACACACATCTCAAAACAAATAGGGTAGCTATTCATTATAGTGTACATAGGTACGTATTATAAAGTGCAAAAAGCCTGAAGCTAATAATGCATTAAACCCTCTGCTCCTACTATCCGTATTAATTATGTCTCTCCTTCTGTGTGCATGCATTTTACATTTACAGACTGCTAATGTGTATTTTTTGTGTACTTGTGCATTAAACTTATTTGCTGTATATATTGGAGTTGATTTGTTTGGAGTTCTGCCCTGAGTGTAAGACAAGTTACTCTTACCTTTAATAGTTACCTGCTCATATCATTATAATGATGAATACAGGTAGATGTGTTTAATGTATGTATTACTTAGTCATAATAATATTAGGATGATTATATGTCTACTTTTTGGTATACCTACTGAAAAGGTACATATTGTGCTCATTCTGTGCTAAAGGACTGGCTCACGACACGATGGAATAAAAAAGGATGGTTTGTTATCTAATGGAGTTTTCGTTTTCGCATTTCTGTGTAGCTAATCTGCTCTGTATTGAAAAACGTTGAACGTGCAGTTTTTAGTCATCTTTATACTCCATCAGAGTTCCTAATGTTTCTGTTGAAATATTGCGAAATGCTCAAGCTTAGACAAGACAAAGCATCAGTTTATCTTTTTACACCAGATTCACTCAGATAGTCAAACATTAAGGAAATCAATTGTATCTCTGTCTTTGAAAAACTACAGCTGATGTGATGGGTTACAACGTTGGCATCCTCCTCTCATCCGACATCCGTCCATTTCATTTTCCACGGTGTAAGGTGCGATTGGGAAATATTCAGATTTTTTTCTCCGTGTGTCTCTGAAATAAGCAAATAGAGGTAGACTATCTGCGGCTATGTTGTTGGAGCTAATTGAATAGATTTCATAAAGAAGGCAGGAAGAAATATTGACTGGGCGTTATGTGGAGGGTGATGTGTTTGTCTTAGACGGGGCAAAAGATAAAATAATAGAGAGATATCTTCATTTTGAATGTCTTAACACATACAGATGGGTTTCTTTTGGCAGTCCTGGTGTGTGAGGTTGCTTTTTGAAGAAGGATAGATAACCGTGCTCCTCTGTTGATAGCCCATGCCCCATGTCATGAAACTAATTTGTCTAAAGCAGCGGCCAGGTCTGAAAAATCGAATGCAATCTGTTTCTTTTGAGGTGTCTGTTCCAATTGAGTATCTCAAGCTGTCGTTGATATTTCTTTTAGCTCCTTCACTGCATCTGTCTCTAATAGTCTCATTTCTTAAAATTGTCGATTGCGCAAATATGGTAAATGAAACGAATTGATTGTCTGCTGTGGTCCCAAGCAACTCCGATAATGATATAGGTGAATCCAGTAGAGTATACATACGCAGAGCATACTCCAGTAGGTATGCAAATGAAAATTGCAAAATCTCTGAGAAATTCCTCCACACATGAAGAAAAGGGAAACATATGCACACACACCATTTAGATTTGTAAATAATTCAACTATAGTGTTGGTGTTCGCATGAGGAGTGCCATTCCTCACGTGTGCACTAAAATCCTATTATCTTTTCGGTCAACTAAAACTTATTATTATCATATTTACAAGCTAGAATTACATTAGTGGAGCATGTACTTATGACCCAACATTCAAAGTACGCATATGGCCTAGCACATTCTATACTGGAGAATTATTGGACTCTGTTGGCTACTCAACTGCCTAGATATGTATTCTTATAATGTGGACGTGACGGATGGAGAACATTCTATAACAACAACAATATAATCGCCACAAAACCCTTTTTTGCCATTCGAAACCATTTGGATGTCTAGTTCTCTATGGGTTATAATGCTGTCCATCCACACATTATGCTCAAATCTTTTTGTGCTCTGCGATCCTAGTAAACAATTCTTTCAAATGCTACCTGCCATTACCATATTATAATATCTTCTACCTTAGGTATCACAAACTGTAGCATTTAACTCACCATTAGTGAACTACTACGCTTATCTAGTACAACATTCTCACATATTATATTCTAATGTTGAGAAGTATAAGTGAAAAGATGAAAAGGGACCATGTTTCTTTTTTTGGAACTAAAGTCGTAAAGTTACTTTTGTAGACTTTCAACAGCTCTGTCATCTTATCGAATTCTTCTGGAATAGCTTTTTATTTAGTACTTTATATATAAGGACTAGGGCCTCCAGTACTGTTATTGATATTCGGAAGGATTAGGCCCCAATATATTTGGTTTAATTTCGAACGATGCTAACCCAAAATGAAGTTTATTGTTGTACTAGGCTCCCAGTGCTGTTAAGAGTTTCGAAAGGTTTAGGCACCAATAGTGTTTGGTGTGATTTTGAAAGATGCTAACCCAGAGTATTTACTTTATTCGCGCTTGCGCATTGCACTCAGTCATGACCTACCTACCTACCGAACATACATCCAATATAGGTATATTTATTGCTCTATCTCATTTCAGAAATATTTTTATTTAATAGGATACTACTTTGAAAACGCGCTTGCACATTGTGTGTTTTGGGGGGTTATTCCATGGCATATAGCATACGTGCGTACAATAATTTATTTTTATGTAAAGTACTAGTGTTCCCAGTACTGTTAAGAATTTCGGAAGGTTTAGGCACCAATTTGATTTAATGTGGAAAAATGCTAACCCAGTCAGAATTGAGTTTATTGTTTTATACGCACTTGCGCATTACGCATTTTGGGAAGTTAGTTCATAGCACAGAACAAACATGTGTACAACAAAATATTTTTATATAGAGAATAATTTTATTGAAAATAAAATTTCTGATACGTTTATACAGATCGCAGTACTCTACTACTTATAGTACATTGTATAACGAGTACCTACTTAAAAATTGTCCCATTTACTTGTTATGATTCTTAATTTCCATATAATACTTAATACATGAACATAAATTTACGCACGTACATATAATTAATTTTATGTACTTTGCAGTTCAAAATTGAAAGGACGAAATCCCATGAAAGTGATTCCAACTCTTAGCCTGGTTTTGATTTGTAGAATAATATTTATTGGCTGTAGCGTTGAGGACAGTACGAGGAGCAAACGCTAAACGGTGGCTCTAGCCTGTACATCAGATGATGGTCTTGATGAAGTGCCCAGTAATTAGAATTGAGCATGCAACGAGGAGAAAAAGCTCGGCAATTCCAATAATAAGTTAAAGTCAAGGTGAAAATTTGCCAGGTTCAGTTACGCTGTAATGTGAGAATCAATAAAAAGTTTCTGTGTCCAGAGTTCTCAACTGTTACTTTGTTTTTATTTAATGGTCAATGTAAACTAAATGGCTCTCAAAGAAATAAGTGAACAGAACATGATTTCTTTCATGCATGCGTTCAAGAAGGACTTTTTCATGTAAATTAATGAAGGCGAAGGCTTGGATCACAAGACATGACTACTCGCCACACACAAATGCACACACAGCCATCCAAGTTCATTAAAACGGAAAACTGAAAATTCTTTCAGACTTCTCAAAGCTAAAGATATTTTATAGGTATATGAACTACTGAACTAGTGGGACCACCACATATAGCATCAATTCACAGGCAATTTGCCGGAGTAAGAAGGCTATGTATGGACGTGGAACAAAGTCCAACTCAAGCAGGATCAGTGGGAAACAAAACCTCACACACCTAGCTAATAAGATACTTACATTGTATGGTAGGAAAAATCCGACACTCGCTTGATAAGCATGGTAATTGAAATTGAAGGATTTACCCACAAACACCACGCACAGCGTCAAGTCAATATTACTATGCGGAGTAGTGCTTGAATTAATCCAACAAGGCAACTAACAAAAGAATTATTTACCCTTAGTCGTTATGAGTTGAATAAGGGAATTTCTACTATTGGTATAACATAACATAAAATATATTAATTACTGTAGGTATGTATGCAAAGACATAGAGAAGACCTGCCGCTAGTTTTGTCTAATTGCTACTAATGTTATAGCTGTTCAACAATGTTTTTTGTCGTCTGCCACATACCCGATAGTGTAGTCCATTAGTGATGTTAATCGTCGCCTTGTATAAGTTCAAAGGGTAATATCTAGGATGGAAAATACAATTCACGTGTAACATAATGGCAAATTATACTAGTAATGTAAAACAGAAGAATCAGAGAGATACTTATGTCTATTTAGTTTTTGCTTAGCGTGTGCGAAACATTTTTTTTCAAAATTCGCATAACCGGTCACCTTGAAGTGTTTCAATACGTAGACTATGGCTTTCCTGATTAAAAAGTTACTAGTTTCTACTAAATACAATTATTTCATTTCAATTTAAGTTCATCAGAATAAATGGTAATGTAATAAGAGTGCTTATGGATAGCTGTACCTTAATGGTCATCTAGACCAGAAGAAATTATCCACTCTAACCTAGTACAGCTAATAATTACTATGTTCAATTTTAATGAGTGTAATAATTGAATAATAGAGCACAAGCAATAAGTTTGCTGCCAATATCGCTCCTGAAAGCTTTGTGGTTTGGTTACGCGAATATTTACTAACACTATATGGGCTTCCTCTTTGTTCGTAGTTATTTTATCTCATACATTATGTATTATGCTTAGCAAAGCTAATGAGATTCGCTGATTACAGATGAAACGGGTGTCAGACATCAAGGAGCTGTAACGATGTAGCCTGTGCAGTGCATTGCATATTATTGCCAATACTTTCAGATGAAAATTACCAATTGAGACGAAAGCGGAAAATCGACAACCAGACGATAACAGTATTCGCATTTATCCGAAATAGAAGGAAAAGTAAAGAAAAACCCAGGGTTTTTAAAGCAAAAACCCTAAAACCTGGGTTTTTGGGCTGGGTTTTTGCTATTTTGAAACCCAAAACCCCGGGTTTTGCCCTGCTACTTACAATATAAATGGAAACCATAAGCTGCTTAGGAATAAATATTTGATCATGGAAGTAAGAATCACATCACATTGCCTGCGAGTGGTAAAGTGTCAATATTGCAAAGCTAAGGCTTATGACATTGGTCCTAGCGTCTTCGTTTAAAATTACTAATTATGAGTATTCCAACTATCTGTCTTGGAGTATGTTCCTCGTGTTTTTTTGTAGTTCCTCATTATTACGAAATTACCCGCATGTGGAAAATTAACATTGAGAGTACCGAAACTTATCTTCTTGTATAAAATGTGTACATATCGAAGTAAATTCATTGGCAACTTAAATGAGAAAACTGGGCAATGCAATGCCATACGCATACCTAACTAACTGACGTCAGTCCTCTTGGCAAAAAGCCAGATATCCCTGAAAAAGTCAAATCAGTCTGCCATTAGAAATTGACACCAAAGGAATAAAAGGATCAATAATAGATTGCATACGCGAGTAAATTGTAATTACAAATGATGCTCGGTCAATGAGATCAGCTTGGACACAGTATAAAAGAGGGATGACTTGCGTATTCATACTGTGTTGGTATTTCCTACCATTGTAATCTATTATTCCTTGATAGAATATTACTGTGACAAATATTCGTTGAAGTTCATGCAAAATCAAATAGAAGCCAAACTTCCCTGTTTAGAAATAACAGAGAATGTCACGGTCAATTATTCAGGTCACATTGCATTGCACAATACATTAGTCATTGTCATTATGAATGCAAATAATCTGCGACAGTTCATCCCTACGACAGTTCTCCCACATCCTACATTTAAAACATAGGTATGTTAAATGAAGCTCATTAAAATATTTAATTTTTCAACTCACAAATAAAGGACTCTGCTATCTAAACTAATAGATAGTTAAATTCACATCCACCTATAACTACATAAGATTGGATTTACTATTTACTACTGGAAGTGGGGCTCACAGACACCGTATACATCTGTAGCAATAAGCAAAACAACAACACTGCAGGAGAAGAAATGTCGGAGGGAAGAAGAGTCGCAGGGGAACTGTCGCCGTAGCCAATGCAAAATGTTAGGACAAGATCCATTGGATTGTGCAATTTGTCACTTTGTTCGCAAATATGTTCGATATCTGCACCTAGTTACTATTGATATCTCATTGAGCGAGCTGATTATTTACTTACATAAGCTAACTACAGTAGGTTAGGATGGCTGTAATAATAGCGTTACTATTGAAATGGAACATTACATACGGTGGCTTCTGTAAATATTTTTATTTGTGTATTACTACACATCACATTTTACACCACATTTACATACTAACTCAACCAACAACCAAGGCATGACAATAAATGCAGGAAACACCGACATAGACATTCCTTTCGGTTTAACTTGTTTATATTATTTGCATACAAGTGTTGTATGTGTGACAATGTGGTATGTGACACCCGTAAAATAAATGTGATTCAAATATAAACACTGCCGCAGTGTTAATCTATGCTTTTATTATGATGATTTATTTGCGTAATCTAAAATTACAATCATCAGTGGATTTAACCTTTATTTTTCTGCGTGTACATGAAATAGATTCCTGTACTCCGTAGTATGTATTTCGTTAGTAAATAAATCGGATGAAGTCAAAGGAGAGCGCGTGGAGGGGTCAGTGGTCGTAGCTTTGTCAGTAGTCCTCAATGAAGGGCACAGAGCAGAATCAACAAAATTTCCACCACGACATTGACAAATTAATTAAATTTTTTGTCCAGATCTCTAAATGCTTTCTCAAACCAAATAGGTTTTTAGGTTCCTACAATGAATGTGTTGGTATTAAGACATGATAAAAGGCATGGGTCCGTGCCTATTACCTCTTTCCTTCTGTCCTATGCATAATTTCATCATCCCCAATTATTCTGGACACATAATTTCCATTCGCACTTCTATTGGATTGAAAAGCGATGTGAAGATAATATAGAGCTGTATTTACATTGTATCAGTATTAGTGCGTATCATTGTTAATTGTTCTACTATGAATTGAGTTGTAGTAATTGTTATTTCCTCTGTAGAATTAAGCTGTAGTAAATAACTAATCTACATAAAGACAAGAACAATTATCTCGTTCCTGTCTGCTATCGAGTGTCGAATCCGTGAGGGTTTTGAATACTTAGTAGTCTATTGATCTTCTAGTATTATCTTACTACTACAAATACTTATCCTACAAATAAGCTATACTTATCTATATAGGAAATCCAGTGGCAATCGTATTATGTACGTATTCAGATAATTCTACAAGTTCAGTAGATCTGATATGTATAAAACATGTGGACGTTTGGAAAAATAGTAGATAGAGACTGGAGACATGACCAACCAATTTATTCATTTGAATTCAAGTCAAAGAAAAGAAGAATAAGTAATCCTAGACTATATAAGTATATAAGATGTGCAAATATAATAAAAATTAGGAAGAGGAGAAAACTACAAACAAAAAGGGAGCAGATGGAAAATGGAAACACAAAGTCAAAGGAGTCAAGTGCCATGTAATGTATGAGAAAGAGTTGTAGTCAGAGTCCGTCGTAGTAAACAGTGCATATGTATTTTCATTGAAACAACAGCTCCTCATATAAACAAGTTTCCTTTACATAGCTCATGCATACAAATAAATACAGCTCGAGTAGTGTACTTAGTCAGTCGCACTTCCAACATCCAAGATGAGATGACGATACAACTTTTCTTAAAGTGTTATGTCCTGGACTCAGATGCCATGGCGTGATCTGACACTGTAAGTAATTCAATGCAGTAGGAGCAACCTCTCTACTACAAACTACTCACCCAAGTACTGGTATCTATATAAAAGTATCTCAGCAAAATAGTTACTCCATTTCAACTCTTTCTGTGGACATAAGCATAGTAATAGTGCATTCCAATCCCTATTTATATTTATACACATGAATTTCTCCTACAGCGATTCTTTTATGTATATAATACAAAGTTTACTTGAGATCTAGATACTAAGTACAATCGACAAATTCGACATCTACTGTTTTCCTCTTGGTAGGGACACATGTGAGTCCACGTGCCATGTCAAGGGCGACTATACCAATAATAAATATGATCACCTCAGCTGGACTTGACCAAACTTGCCCACCTACTCGTAGGACTTATGTAAACAACACTATAACATTCGACACCAATTTTCCCGTTATGTCCACTCGTTACTTAGTGCAAGGCATTCAAAATCACTCAACCCAAGAAAACTTACATAATCATTGAGAATTCCCAAAATCTTACCTCCTACTCTATAATTAACATGCCAGATGTAATTAATTAGACAAAATAAATCTAACTATAAAGTAGTGTCTTTAGATGCTCTTCTGGAATACCAAGTTAACAGTTATCTAAGGGTTTGTGTAGACACTTAAAGCACGTAGAAGTACTCAACCCCTTTCAGGTCAACGAACTTAAGAGCAGAAACCGTTTAAGTACTTTTTTTCTAAATGCCAGGATGTAGAAATATGTTGGTAATGTAGTGTGTGCCTATTATTGAGTGTTGGGTAATAAAGTGGTGTGTAATACAGTATTTAAAACATTATATTAGTTCTTTGCTTACCTGAATATGTTTAGTAGGTTTGGAATTGGTCCCCGACAATAAAAGAGTAATTTGAGAAGGTTCGCTGTGTATAAGATATACAGAGTAAATATACTTGATATATTTACAAGAAGATTCGCTTCCTTTGCTTTGCTCGTTTTTTCCTGTAACATTATATAACTTTGCATCATAGTGGACCCACTCACCTTTGCCTACCGGGTCATGTCATTCAATACTCATTTGCATACACAGATCTATGTGCTCTCTTCTTTTATGGCTCTATGCATACACACACTCCTTTATTATCTATTATGTTCTCAAGAGTTTTTTTCCTCCGATTTTGTTGAACTGAAAGTTGCTCAGATTCTCACGTGCTGTCTTGTCTTCTCAGCTTCTGTTTGCAGCTTTTGCTCAATCCATGCTCCTGCTCATCATATGTAAATTTACTTATCATTTCTCATTTATTTATCATGCTGAGGTGTCTTTTTTGCCAGGAGGGAACATAATACAGACTTCCGAACTAAATTTTAATATAGTAATATCAGTAGAATGAAGCCTGGTAAAAAGGGTAAACCATTTTATTTCTTGTTTGCATAGATCTCTCCACATGAATACAATTAAAGAAGAAGGAACTCATTTCATATGCACAACTTAGCATTTGTATTCCCTTCCCGCAGCATGTAATTGCTCTAAAAACAATCAAGGGCCATTAACAATCAAGTATTTATTCAAGGCACCCCTACAGTCCTGGACTCCAGCTTCATTCACATCGAAATCGGGACGTTTGTTCAATTTTAATCCGAGGCACACCACTCACGTCTACGATATTATTATTATAAAGGAGTTAGACACAAGTCCAGTTGCGCATTCCGTGAACATATTAAAGTGCAGTCTACTTCATTGTTCCTTCACATTAGTAGTTTCCTGAAAATTATGCAATCAAAGAAATCTATACTGGCAGTAGGTACTTGCTTGCTTTACCTATTGCTCAGAGAGACTTAGGAATCTTTTCCACGGCACTATACGTCACTTACGTATTTATATCTCGCTTCATAACTAACCCCATCATAAGTATGCTTAGGTATAATGTCCAGCATTCACTGAAAAGACGTCTGTAGACTAAGAGTGCAATTATTATGTTTCTATTTACTTATCTTGTGTCGTAAACAAATAGAACATTTGCAAAGAGAATAAAGAGCAGAGATGCAGATGTGTGAGCGTATGATGACATTCCATGGTTATGTGACATCAAGGATTTTCACAATTTTCTGTCTACGTCTGCCGCCTACACTTTCGAAAGAACTAATATACCTCAACGTCTCTTCTGTTGATCTCCACTGCATATTGTTCATACGAATAATGTGTGAAACAAAGCAAGAAAATGTCCCCTGAATTCTTTCAGGTTGTCGTCTTACTTTATTGTCCTCATGTGTCGTGTCTCTATTTTGTTGTTTGCCGACGTAGACGGAAAAATGTCAAAGCAGCCTTTGTATTGTCAGTGGGTGAAAAATAACGATATCATATTATAAGGATTTGGACACTAATGGGTCGTCAGCGATAACAAAGCTTTAGTTAAGGTAGACAGAATGGAAAATAAAGATAATAATTATATCTCATCTGATAAAATTATTTAGCTTGTTCAGATGTCACATATTGGTACCTACTCACAGTTAAGCATCTGAGAAGAGGTGAACATCTAGAATATATTCCTTAGGAGTGGTCAAGAGTCAACAACGTAAAGGCAGGCAAAGACGGATGCAACTTTTGAATAGGTACTTTCAGGGGCATGGACGAAAATGTAATGACATGTGTATCTCATTATGCACAGATAAATCTGGGCGATAAAGATCTGTGGCATAAGTGATTTTCTTCAAGAGCAATGTTATTTAAATGAAACTGTTTGTCAGAAAATATTTGATATGCTTTTCAAATTAACTGGAGTGCGCAAATCTACAAGTGCCTCATAAGTAGATCCATAATGTATAATTTATCCTTAGGATATTATCACATTGAAAGAAACGTGCAAGTAGATCCTGAGAATCCTACGAAAGCCATTTGACTTCTAAAATCCCAAATTTTCCAGTGCAGATCTGAGTGTCACTTCTAATGATACTTTCAGTTGAAGATACATTGATATGGTAGGTATATTAGGTCAGTGATCCAGCGGTTTCGAAACTGGAGACTTTGCGAACACATTTGAAATTCATGAAAGACACACTTGATTATTATTTACACATGGTTTATGTCACTAAATTATCCCGAGAGTTGTCTTGCCCTGCCAAAATATCAAGTTAAAATTCTGTTACCTTACCGAAAAGCAGAACTACATCAAGATAACATTATTCCGAATACAGTTTTGGATTGATCTACAATTCCATGATTCAAATTAAAGAAATGTATTTTTGCGACATCTCACTGAAAACATTTGGTATAGATGGAAGTGCACCCCATTAAAATGTTTGCTAGGAACATGACAATCCTGACATGATCGATTTGATTTTCTGTCTCTCCCAAATGTTTCTGACATAAACATTTAGTCCCTGAGAGTATTTTTCGATAAAAAACAGATTCCCATTAAAAATGTAAGTCTATTCTGTGCTGTCCATGGTATTCGTTGTGATTTTTCCCTAGCTTGTTTCTTTTTTGATTTCTGTCGACGTAATAAATTGGACTAACGATCTGAACAAGTACATACCTAAGTAGGTATGATGCTGAGGAACGTGTGTATGCCCTGTAGGTATTTCCCGTTGTTCGCATGTATATTATTATGATACCCATAATTGTGTGTACTGTGTCTACTGCATTGTGAACGTGGGCATGTACATGCAGCATGATATTTACCCAGGATGAACGTGAGAGTGACACAGATAGCCTTTTGCTAGCGTATCATATCCGATTTTTAGTACTCAACAGGTTTCCCGGCCACAGAAGGCGAAATAGAGCAAGTAGTTGTTGCATGTTGCATAATGTAACGTGAAGATGGGAAAGTTCAGACTGGTAAGGCCACTTTACTTTTTATTTCGGCTTATGAAAGCTCCCGGATTTTTCTCTTCTCTTTCGGTTTGGCTTAGACTCTAATCTCTCCTTCTGGCTATGTACAATACGGTCACTCTTTTCTCTCCTCGCATCTTTGTTGTCCTCCTCTATTTGTCCGTGTGAAAGAAATGTTGCAAGTTCCAATAGACCCCGAGAACAAAGATGAGCAGACGGAACGCATTTCGTCGGACTCTCACTACTCTTCCGGGCTGAATTGCATTTTAATGTATGCCAATGAGACCCTGTTGTTGATTATCATGATATTTTAATTATTACCAGAAAAATACAATGCTCCCTTATTAATTAGCTCATTATTGAGTAACACTTTACTTAAATTACCTTCCTATGCTAACACTCAATTATTCTTCGCCCTATACTCAGACACACTTCACATTTCCTCACTTATTATACACAAGTATGCATAAATTATGCTTACAAAGCATTTTTCTTTCCTCTCCTTATGTATCAGCTTCGTAGGCATAATAATTTATTTACAATTCCTTATTCTACCGTGACTAATTTCAATATCAATTACTGTGTAGTGTACAGTACAGATATTATCTTCCAAATGTATTCATCTCTTCTAATTTGACCATTCATAGCTAATGGCACCCGCTTCTCTATCATTTTCCTAATTTATCTCAGATATTGTACTAGTCGCCACTTGACCTTTAGATCCGATTGATTGACAGCGATTAAATGAGATTATATTGTGCTTAGCAAAGCTAACTCTTCCACTTACTAATGGTTTTCACATTAGTGTAGACTCGGATTCACAGTGGAAAATTCATTTTTCGTATCTTAACAAGGACACATAGTTAAATTAAAGTTACGTAGGTCAAATTATGCTAAGATGATGACGATAACGTCAAATCAATTAAGAGTATCGCAGTATAATCAAAAGTTTGTGTTAAGTTAAGTTATGATTTAATTTACTACGACGACTACGTACAGAGTGTACATTTAGTGATAGCACTTTACATTCATGAATACAATAATGTGTGCTTGTTGTCGCATTTTGGATAGATTCCTCGCAAAAATGATAAGAAGTTGATAGTATTGTACTCAAATCTGAAGTAATGAATGAATATGGTCCAGTCCTCGTCGAAATACTCGAGCAGACCTCTAATACTCATAGGATACATTATTATTTGTAATAAAATCAAACTACATCGTTAGCACTAAATGTATACATAAATAGTTGATGAGGTCATTAATTTCATATCTGGTCAAAGAAAAGCTAACGAGCTAACTACAGATACACACTGAATCAATGAGCGATTCATTTACAGTTAGCTAAATAGTCAGCAAATTCAAATTGTAAATAACTTAATTGGCTGAATGACCCTGCCCTTCTGCTTCTAACAACCGCACACACATCTCAGTCATTAAGTTAAATGTTAAGTATACCTAAGTACTTGCACGTATTAGTTGGACAATAAAATCAAAACTCGAGTCTTGAAAACCATCATAATAGTATTGTAACTGCGTAATGCTGTAATACATTTGAGAGAAAAATAAATGCCCATAACTTGCTAGTGTTTCGTCATTCGTGTTCACATATTATTATCGTAACTTACACATCGCTACTAAGATAAATCTGTATACAGGTGATGATTCAATCACGATACCTACTTAATACATGAGTAATGCATTGGATCAGGTCAAACCAAACAGTCTTCAACAGGCTGGCAGCCTTCAAAAGACTTCCAATCTTAAAATGATATTACTATGCATAATAATACCATTTACATCTCACATCTATAGTAGGTACACAAATTGTAAATAATTTTTGCAGATAAAAGTAGGTTTGTTACAAGAAAAACATGCGAATTTACATCCTTC
>JABASH010004569.1:0-13748 GCA_019776445.1 Tomocerus maximus | reverse complement strand
AAAACCGCATGTGAAAAAGTTGAATGGTTAAAGAGTTATCGGGTTCGAAAGGAGAAGTAGGCAGACGACCAGACTAACGGCAGAGTGATTGTGCATTCCCATAAAATAGTCGACAAGCCGATATTTAATAAATGTTTCAAAGCGGCTAGTCGCCATGGATTCAGCCTGATGCCATGTTTGCCACAGCTGATTGTACTGCCACTTCAAAGATAGTGTCAGCAGGAGAAACTTGGCGGTGTATAATTTCAAAATCCGAATAACCTGGCATACAAAATCTTTGGTGTTCCCAGTCCTCGGCCATCGTACAACTTTCAAGAGTAAGTAAGTAGGTTTTGTGAGAAGCGAAGCTCGCTCGCAAATTCCGTGCTCACGTCACACTCACACGGCTCACACGTCACACTCACTACTATGCATGGCTAAAAGGCTCTGTGCTTTTTTCCAACCATCATCATCTACAGTAATAAACCTTGGATTGCAGTGTAGCATCAGTAGTAGTGGCTGTTCTCAGAATACGTACGCTTACCAAGATTGTTTGTGTGAGTATGTATGGTGTGAGTATCACCGTCCGTATTCTTAGTACAGAGTATAGCATTTCGTATGCCAGAACTCGAACTGTACTAGCATTTAGCGTAGCACTTGCAAGTTGGCTTTTGTCTTTCTTTCGCTGCGCTTCCTACGCTATGGCTATAATGTACTCTGCTGAAAGCATGACCTAGCACGCCTAGCTGTATACGTAAAACGTATTCGAGTTGTATGTATTAGTATTGTATGTGTATAGTTGTGCTTTGTGCTAGGTATTTGATTGAACATTGAACTACTGAGAAATGGGTGAATAATTTCTGTATCTTATCGTTTTGCTAGCAGTCGGAGACCTACGCCACAACGGAGCTGAAGCCACTATTTGTTACCTGTCCTTCTTGTCTTTAGTTTGATTTTGTTTCATTTTCACCTCAAAGAGAATACCCGGCTTGTTGTATGAGTCAAAAAACCGAAAAACCCGTATTGTCTGGGCAGCGAATTAAAACTCGCAAAAGGGGTAAGTCTTTAATAATTAATTTTGTAAGAAATACCGAAAAATATTTTACAGTTAGTGTCCATCTTCTAAGGTTCATCTATAGGAAGGAGCGAATGCACTTTTAGCCATTCACCCTTCTTACTTCAATATGTCTCTAGTCTAGATGACCACAAATATGTCATCTGTTCAAATATAATGATCAATTTTAAATGCTATTGTTTGAATGTCATTGAGTTTTGGAAATAATAAATGTCTTTATTTTGCTAGATGAAAAGGAGAAATTCGACACTACCGGATTTAGAGACCTACTACTCCTAGGTCTTTTAGATGTTGGAACTGATTTGGACGCACTAAGCAAATATTTGGATGGGGCTGGAGGAAACAAATTGGATTATCGAAGATACGGAGAAACCCTATTTGATGTATTAATTGCTGGTGGTACCCTTGGCCCCAGTGGGGTTACTCCAGGAGATGGAGGAAAACTTGCCCCGGCGTGCGTATTCGCTTCGGAAAATACCATGGAAGCTCTTCGGGCTTACGAATTGGTAAGCTCCCAATTTTATTTTTAGTAAACCGTTTACAATTTTGTATTTGTTGTGTCATGTGTACGAATTATGGGAAAGATTCGTATGTCATATGTAGTAATTCTTTAAGAATGGAACAATGATGTGCAATCATGACTCAGCAACCAAATTACTTTGTAATTGTATTGTACTTGCAGCTGTTGCAATCAAACTTCAAAGGTATTATCAATTATGACTTTTTGTAAAGTGGATCGGGAAATAGTAATAATTCAATGATGACTTAAATATCTTTGACGTATTAAGTTGAAATTATATAGTATACAAAGCATTTTAAATAAAACGTACAGGAAATAAAAAATAAGAACAACCAAAAGACGACCATCCATACGATATAGGACTATATAAGAAAAACTATAAGGCTATATTGGTTGACGGCTAACGGCCATTTTTATTGTCCTTTCTGATCTAATAATAACTTAACACTTAGCGAAAAGCAATTTTTGGCTTTATCGCAGTTTTGTTAGGAAAAAATACCATTCCGTTTTTATTAAAGTAGGAAAAATACATGTGTTGATTGCCGCGTATGCCAAATATAAAAATATGCCGTGTATGGTATCTGTTATGGTCATACGTGGAAATACTGCTGGATAGGTCGGGGAAGGAGAAGGTCTGGAATCGAAGGGTCAACGAAGGGCGGGTAGGACGGGTCCAGCTTCCAGGCCGAAGGGCCTGAAAGAAAACTCGGTAAGGACCCCCCACCCCCCTGAGAACATGAGGTATTTCCACGTATGGTTATGGTGCTTGGCTAAAAGATTAGGCACGAGGATTGAGGAGTAAAAGATGCAAAATAAAAATTTATAACGTACACAATGTATTTACTGACAACTTTATTTTATATTTACTGACTATCGAGGTTTAAATAAGTTAAAATCTTTTTAACGATGAAAGCCAAGATGAAAGCAATAAGTGAATGATTTCATAATATTATTATTATATTTTCGTTTTAAAAGGTATTTCTGAAGCTTGTACGGCGCTACAAATATCTGGAAAAAATGTTCCATGAAGAAATGCGGAAGGTTTATACATACATGAAGCGATTCACTGAAGAGGAAAGGGTCAAATTGGCTCGTATGACAGCTCTTTGGCTATGTAACGGCTCTCTTCCACCAACCGTCCTCTCCGTAATTGCAGTTGTAAGTAAATAATTTTTTAAAGGTGTCTTTGGAGCTTGTGTGAAACGTGAACAAATTGTTTTTAATACTAAAGTTTATTTATATTTTGAAATCAATTAAACTCAGGAACATTTAGTGAAGGACAATTTGGCCTTGGATTTCATACTTGAAGTCTTCGTTGTATGGAAACAAGAAAAAGGCATTTCTAATATTGTGTCAACCTTGAAGAAATCCGGACTCGAGACCAAGTATGAACCACAGAACTGATTAAGTCGATTTTTACTTAATTGAAAACTTATTAATGTTTTTTTAAATAGACTTATGGAGTTTTTCCCCTTAAACAAACGGACCCATGAGCATTTCCAGAGTGCTTTCCAGGAGAAAGATTTAGGCGAAATTATTAAACTCCAAAAGGCCCAGGTATGGCGTTATCTGTTTCTGTTATCTATGTTGTAACTCGAGACGTTTTATGTATTGTTTTATTCAAAGTGTCTTGACTTAAGTCAAAGTCTTAAGTAGGTCATTCTCAACGTACCTTGTCTTTGTCATTGTTATAATCCAAAATTGGCATGTGGCATGTATATAACTGTATGTAGGCATTTGCGATATCATTATTAATAATAAATAATAAATATATCTATCAATCACACTCAAAGATGTAACTTGTGTATTCTAGGCAAGTCAAGAGGTAAAGAAGGACATGCAGAAATATGTCAGTGATGCTTTGGCCGAAAACAAAGGAGCTAAAGAAATCATCAATGAAGTGAAAGAGTTTTCGCAAAAAAATAACCTAGTTGAATACGAGGTTGTTTCTATTGTAAGTAATCGTCTCGTATTTGTGTAAACCCATTTTCGGTTTCTGAGTCCAATGTTTACATAACAAATCTCTATCCTTTTGTGCCAATAGCTTTGGACAACTTTGATGGCTGCTGTTGAATGGAACAAAAAGGAAGAGTTGGTTGCTGAACAAGCTTTAAAGCACCTGAAGGTACTTGATTCATTTGCTTAATAAGTACATAGTATATAGTGGTGGTGAAGCGATTTACAGGCTGTAAGAGGTGTAATTACAATTTACAAGTTAAACTCTTGGGTTTGGAATCTTCGGAGATCATAACCAAAAATTGTTTCCATTTCCCAGGACTTACCGAGAATCATTTTCCTACTTGTCCAAACATTGAGTACCCCCCAACACCAGCCACAATTTTTTCTATTAAAAATCAATTTAATATTGTTAAAATCCAAGGGGATATTTTACCTCTAGAACAAAAGCTCGGTTCATGCCACCCAGCCGGACTCAGGGCTGTCGATTCTTAATTTGCAGTCTCAAAGTCCAAATTTTATATGCTTCTGTTCTACCAAAACTTCATACAAACTTTGCTTATTCTAGTAGATAAACTTTTAGTCACAAAAACAGTGAAATTGAAATAAAAGTCATAAATGTATTAATTTTAATGCGATTTTAGAACTACACCTCCTTATTAGGAGCCTTTTGTCAAAATCCAAAATCAGAAATGACCCTCATGCTCCGCATCCAAGACTTCTGCTACGACAATATGAATTTCATGAAAGTTTTCCAAAAAATCATTCTTCTGCTCTACAAAAGTAAGGACATTTTCTAAATATATTTAATAATTATTGTTGTAGTAGTTATTGGATATTGTGTAAGTGTATAATACTTGTTTACACTAAACGTTTCCATATCTATTTTTGCTTGAAGCATGTGTACCTTATTCATATAAATGCCATAAGTCCCATAAGTCATATTCGTTTCAATATCAATTCTTTGTTTCCAATTGCAGCGGATGTTCTATCAGAAGATGTGATTCTCAAATGGTACAAGGAGTCTCACTCATCCAAGGGGAAGAGCGTCTTCTTAGAGCAAACAAAAAAGTTTATTGAATGGCTCCAAAACGCTGAAGAGGGTATTGTTTATTTTCTTTTGAAATAATATACTAATATTACTATTTTATTAGTGTTCGAAGATACTAAAAATGATGAGTTTAGTGAATTTACTGGTGAATTTACAAACAGACTAGATTAGCTACTCCAGTTTTAGTATTAGCTTGATTGCAATTGTATTAAAAATTGTTTGCGTAACCGACATTTTTTGTACAGAAGTACCCACAGTTGTTAACGAATTTGAATACAGCGGCTTTGTTTTTCAAATTGGGTTTTCTGTAGTCTGTATATGTTCAATTCATGCAGTTTGTTTTTGGGTTAGCGCAAAATCAGGGAATTTTGTACATGTTAATCGCAATCTTTCTAAATTAAGCGACGTCGACGAGCATTCTTATTTTAGCTAACGTAGCGTAGTTAGCAAAATTAATTAATCTGCCTTATAAACATAAACTTTAATTATTTCTTCATCCAAGATTCTTGCTTAGATTCTGTCAGTGTCTGTACTGTGCACTACAGATTGTATAAACATTGCATTTAGTTGGTATATTGTACATGGTGTGTGCGACTGATTAGTGATGGTAATAGACGGATTTAATACTATGACATTATAAGCCACAGCACAATTCCAGGATTTAAGGTTGGCTTGTGTATTATGTCAGAATAAATGAAAATATTTATTTTGACCTGAATATCTTAGTCTGTCTTCCTTTCGTTAGTAGTGTGGTTGATATACTAATATTGTAGTTTTAATAATGATGAAATATCTTTGTAGAATCTGAGTCGGCGGAAGAAGATTGAGGTCGAAGGTACTGAACAATGATGGAAACAATTTTGAAGTACAGAGACGCCCGACGAAGGAAACAGTTACAAACCTCAGGATTTCCCATATTAAACAAAATTATTCAATTTTACAGATTACATTAGTCACATTATATTGGTTTTTATTTAAATACTGTTTATCAGTACAATTTCCCTGCCTTCTGAATTTGAGTCGTCAATCAATCATTCAATTGGAGTGGCCGGTTAGAGTATCTTATTTCAATAGTTAAGTGTATAAGTGAATGCTTAACAACAAACGGTGAAACAACAATATCTACAAACCGTTAGTAGATCAAATTAGAGCCTACAAAATCCTATTTTCTTCTATGAAAATCATGTCGAACTCTAAATTGTCTAAACTTAACATGCATTCGTGGGTATAGGGTATTATTTATAAAGAAAATAATTACATAACTGCATAACAAAAAAAGTCGACAGTGCATTGATGTTTAAAAAAGTTATATTTGATGTAATAAGTCTTTTTGTAGCTTATAATGGGTTGTAAAACTTTTGTCGGTTGAACCTAAGCCCCATGAAACAATCTTACTATTATGTTATTAGGAGCATTACTTGAGAAAAGAAATTATGATTTCTCAATTAGAAAAGAAAAACAGCTTATTGTTGTAAGTGGTGATGGTCTCAACGTGATTAATTCTACAAAATGTTGTTTAAGCTGTTTTACTCTATTTCCCGCACACCTTCGGAAAACTTACCTTGAACAAATACAACGACATTATGGTAAGTTTGTGTAGCGTTTAGGGCTTTTAGCTTTTAATTTGTGCTGGAAGTAAGGAGCCTACCCAATAATTACGAAGTAAAATAATTTTAATTCGTGTGAACTCTATAATCGGATGTATAATAATGTTACTTATTATAGGCATGCTTAACTCGTAGGAGATTATTTTTTCGAATTTATATTTGATGATATTTAATTGCAAATCATATTTTGGTCACAGAATTAAAGGGTTTCCCTTTACTTTTAATCGCATAAAATTATTTGAAAACTGCAATGTGGCATAATGAATATGTATACTCTACTCTAAGATTAGGGACTTTCTTTTGTTAGCATTTGTGTATGGAGGATTAAAATTATGATTGTGTCTCCCGAAAGTATGTGCAGTTATCCAGATATAAAAATTGTGTACTCGTATTTAGCATTTACAAATCATGTGTAGATGTAAAATTGGTGTAGTAATTACACTTCAGCTAATTGTATGGAAGCCTATAAGCTAATAAAGCTGACTAAAAAGTTTGTATTGTACTTCATGTCAAATATTATAATAATTGTAATAAGTATTCATTATTGTTCGTGTATCTCCTTCATGTCAATGTATTATGCTCTACACTCTACCTACAACTCTTTTCCATTAATTATGGAGTTGAATTGTAGTGACTACTGTTCTAACCTATCATAATTAAAACCACTGACTATTATCATGCTTCTTATATTATTTAAGTACGTATAATGGTAATGTGCTACATACAATTTAACTGATTACGGTATGATTAAGTTTATATTACGGTGTGGTTTATTGTGAAATAAATGTATGGATGACTTTGTGGTGATGTTCTGTATTAAAATGTCGATTTTATTCAATTCATTCATTCTCTCGTTCTAACGATCTTTCTAAACATGTTTAACACAGCACTAGATTAGTTCACAGGAATATGGTGCTTTATCATCACTTACATATTACTTTTATTAGATACTTTACGTCAACATTTTATGCAAATCATCCTTCAATAATTGGTGATGTGTGGAAAATTGCTAATAGCCATCTGAAACGCAAAAACTTTGCTCAAATACCTTTTTCAATTTCAACATGTAGGTTTTGTAAGTAACATTCGATAAATTATCTTTCTTTATGAATGTGATTTAGGTTTTTAAATTCCTACTAGCATCGTATCATAAGGCATATATCTAAACGTCGTTTTTTATTGTCGTCACCTATAAGTTGGTAATAATTTGCATATATAGGCTAATAGCATGGTAAAGCAGTAATTTTTATTATTACTTATGTCCACGCAAGGAAAGGGTTAAAAGGCATTTCAATTTTCTCTAATTCCTGTATGCATATCCAAATTATTATGTAGATTCAAGTGATATGTTCCTGTAAATTAGTATAGGGATAGAACAAGATTTCTATAGTGTAAGTTAATTGAACGGTAATAAAATTTTATGAAAATTATGTTTCAACTCTGATCTGACGATACCGTAAATACCCTTAAATACCAATTTCTGATATATTAATCATTACAATTTAACAATGTACTCTGTACAGATTTATTTGGAAATTGTCTGAGATACTACTTATAAGTTAGAAAAAGGACGACGAAATTCTAAACTGAAAGTGTTATACACAAAGGGGAAAAATAATATTATTTGTTCCTTTCCTGGGTGTATGATAACGCAATTGACGGTCAGCCTCCGGCCCTAGACCCTAGAGTGTTCTTCAATTCAAGAAAATAATGGGCCACGGCCATGAGGACCTTTCCCAGGTGTTTGATCTGGAAAGAAGGTAATGAATGTGTGTATTTAAGTGTAAGGAAAGCTAAGATAGCACCTATAGGTATATTATTGCACAAGTTTACATTTTAGCTCAGTGAATTACACTTACCTAATATTCCGTCGGTACAAAGTACAAACAAAGCACTATAGAATCCTTGAATCTTGCATCTGTATGTAAGGGACCTATACCATACCTACTCTAAGAATGATTTGCATTCATGCAGTGAAGAAAAAGGCGATCTATATGCCTATGAAAATGAATAGAAGCCCAACCTAATCTTGGCTGTAACAATCACCTACAAAAAGAGACTTTCTGTTGACACTGTGTTTCCTGCGTTTCCTAACACTGCATATATGCATAAAATTTTGTTTGCCAATAATCTTCCACGAAGACTTCCTAGTATTCATATCAAAAAAGGAAGGTTTTTAAAAACAGGAATTAAACAAACTTTACAGTAGATGACATTTTCCAGGAAGACCCTGATAAAATTAGTAGACAGAGATAAAGGCAGTTGAAACCAATAAGCTTTTAGGTATCATTTTCTAATTTTAAATGAAAGTGTAGGCACTTGGGAGAACACTCTCTTATTCCATGTTAATTTTTTTCCATGAAAAGTTTAAATTATGTACATAGCTACAGGAGAAAACATAGATGTTGTATTGTAATTCTAAGTTACAAGTTTTAAACCTCAAAAAATCCTGCTCCAAAACTAATGAATGGCACTTACAGTTACAGTTGAATGAAACTTTAAAATATCGCCTTTCGGTACTAAAAATTGGCCAACTGCATTGTGTTTACCCACATACAACCGTATAGAACATTGTTACCATATACGAGCTTTAACCGTCGAGATTTGGCTGTTTTTCATTCAAATGGTTAGAATATGAAGCATACTGTATTCATGTGAGTTTGGTGTAGGGTAATAGCAGTAGTATGGCTTTTGTTGAAATGAAATATGGTTGGGAAGGACAGTTTAAAAGAATATTTCAGTCATGTCATAAGTAAGGAGATCCAGATCTTTCTTTGATTCTCGGTTCTGGATCAGTTGGTCTTTACGGGTGTGAGTGGCCATGGCTTGAATAGGTAAGGAGTGACTATTGCACAATGAATGCAACATCAAAATAGTTTTGTTTGGGCATCAGACAGTTTGGCCTGTCCTAAGACTTAAGAGTTAAGACACAAATTCAATTGAAACGAAATTCAGCTGCCTGCCACTACTCTTCCCCTACCTGGCTGTCACCATTTGTTGATCTAAGAGGGTCGGGGTGCTTCAATAGTAGAGCAGTAATATATACCTTATTGTAATTCAACAGTCTTGCAACTGAATTATAGTCTATGTAAAATCAAGTTACATGAAAACGTGCAAGAATAAAGGAAAGCCTAAAGGAAATATCTAGGTCTAGTTCAGGGAAAATGCAGACTTTCCCATTTAGATGAAAGATTTTCAACAATTTATTTTCTCATTCTCATCAACAAAAGTTAATCTTTGATTGAGAGCATGATTAAGAATTTTAATTAAGCATGATTGAGAATTTCGAATTAATAACAAAAATTACTTGAATTCTAGTCTGAATTCTCAGATTTAGTATTGCATAACATATACTGTACATAATTATAACCAAAAATGTCAATTTATAAAACAAATTCCTTTCCGAATCACCGAATCGTTTTCACAATTTGTAAAATTATTGTTCTCCGTTATGATTTCGGTAATCAAATGAAGACCCCTTTTAGAATCCAAGATGCTTATGTGTTAAAGAAAGCAAGGGACCGTTAGTTTACAGATACTTCCTTCTGAAGTTCCGACCAACCTACCCCCGCACAGGTCTGTAAGAAGCAGTGTTTCCCACGATTCGTTCATCAAGATGGATTCATTTATCTGTGACAATTTTGGTCTAAACGGTGAGCTACATTTTGCAATCCGACAGAGGCAGCGCAACGAAAGTTATGCAGCATTGTCCCCTGAGGATCCTCGGGTAGGATGCAATTATTAATAGCGCTATGTTGCTACTACATATTATTAATATACCTACAAAATTAAATGTTTTTCGATATATTTTCAGGCACCAAATAATTGTCGTAAAGCAATTAATGTTTGTGAATTCCCACCCACTCATGCCGCAGTACTATTTAACGTTGTCCAAAAGTATATCAGAATATTTCCAGGATCCTTAAATCCTTAACCCAATAAAAATAAAACGACTACACATGCACCATATCGCTGTTGTGACTTGTGACTGCAATTGACTTCATGCTTCCCAAATGTTCTGAAAATAACGGTTTGTCGGTCGTGTAACAGTCATGAGTCGGTGTAACAAAACCGTTGGTGCCCAGACACTATAGTTTTAATACATAATTATTTCGTGCTGCTCATCATACTTTGCAGTAAAGCGTAGTCTTCTTGAGTCAACGTTTTTTTTATTTTGTTTTCCTCTTCTGTGCATGCAATTTTTTATCCTGACAGGCATAATAGATATTTTTAGATTTGTCATATACATTTGTTTCACTCATAAAGACACATTAGCCTACCATCTTTCTGGGAACACAAATGTAATACGGTGTAAGATGTTCTTACGACTTATGACGGTTGCGGTGGCTGAACTATGTAATGAATGAATACACTTGAATAAATTAAACACATCAGCAAATATTTTTGAATTTCATATTTTCTTTCGGAGAGGATTGGTATATCCGTGTACCATGTTAAATGACATTCAAATTCCATTAAACTTGCTTTACTTGATTTTCAAGATCACATTGTTTAAACTTGAATATACTTTCCTATTTCAAAGCTTGTATCTGTGGACATTTGTATGGCACCTTTGTTAGTTTATAATATGCAGCGAGTGTAGGCCGGGACCAGTGCAATTGGTTCTAAATATTCCAAAATGTCACTAATCTCGACCTCCACTATTGCATGAATCTTTTCCAGTTAACAATCCGTCCAACTGTGTTCAGTAATAGTCTTCAGATTTCCAAGTATCAACTTTTCGAACCAGAGAAATAATTCGTTCTTGAATAAAGCCTTGACAGATGAGATGTTCTTGCCATTTCAATCAAAAGGCCGGGACCAGTGCAATATTATTTGCAAATGAATATAATGCCACCGATTCCGACCTTTCGATTTATAGCTTAATCCAATTGTCCATGAATTTCCAGTTACTTGAAGAGTATCTTCTTATTCACCAAATTGAATTCGTATTATAGTGCACATACAGATAGTATCAAAATCAGAAGTAAATAATAAATAGTTAAAATATCTAACTAGGCAGGTATACCAAGACTGCGACAATTAAGATGGAAAGTGTAATAGAATTGTGTCCTGTGTCCTCTGCGATTCCACTTACTCCTAGTCCAGAGTCTCATTCCTGTCTAATACCCAACCAAACGTCTCCTTTAGCTTCATGTGTCCTATTCTGAGTAAATCAACACAATATCCTAAGCTGTTAGCTGCTACACCTTTTCAGCGCAGTGGAGGTAGCCAGTTACACTTTAGCGAAGTTGATGTTCTCAGCTTTGATAACTTGTTTTACATTGAAGAGAAACCTGCGCTTACTTACATTAAATACCGATGTATCAGCATTGACCATCTGCTGATTAGTTTGCTGTTGTCGTCTAATTGTAATGTTATCAGTTTATCTCGAACATGAAGCACGTACCAACCCTGAGGGTCGCTCGCAATTTTTGCCTGTACTGCTTGGCAGACGACTTTGAAATTCCAGGTTGTAATTTATTTCACTTGCTCTAATGCTATTATGTTAACCTTTGCAGTTGTCGGTTGACCCACCATGCCATTGCCATTAACACTCCTTGTGTAAATACTTTGACTGTAAAAATCAAATTATCTGCAATGCAATACTTCTAGTATTCGTTTTATAGTCCACAGCTTTGCAATCGCGTCGGATTCTAGTTATCGAAGAGAATATTATAATTTTGAAGAACTAAAATTTCAGATTTATTCTTGCTGTAGTTAAAAAATCTTAAGAAATCCCTAAAGGTTGAAATACAGTATTTTCTGCGCTAATTATTACTTGTTTCGAAGGAACCAAAAAGTCTGTATCGTTTAAAACGCTAAGCTCCTTGATTCTGTGAGCGTGTTTTTGGTTTTCTACTCGTGGAACTCGTAGCTACTGTGAAATAGCCTATTTGTATCATGTGGATCTTTGTAAAGCTTAGAGGAAACCATTTTTCCATTATTTGAAATTTAACTCGGGTCTTATCAAGGATCAGAGGGAATAATAATAGCTAAGTATTTACCTGTCGACCCTAATCGTGTATCTTTATTGTGAGGATATTATTCCAAGATAGAAATGCTCTAGAAATATCTGTATGCATAAGGAAAGGACATGAAAGGGAAGGCGAAGAAGATTTCTGTCTCATTGAATGCATTTATAGTGTGCATATATCCGTTATGGAAAATATTGTGTTCTTGTAATAATGAAAAAGAGGACCTTGCCAGCTTTCGTTTCCTTTAATTCCTTCTGACAAACAGAACGGAACCTTCGGAGTAGGGACTTAAGAGGAGTACTTGTGTTATAAAATGCAATTCTAAGGCAAGAGAATGAAAAGACCTTATTCGAGGAGCTTTTAGCTATTCTTCAGAATCCGTCTCAGTCTCACTTATTATTCAGCCAGGCCTGGTATGCTACACAACAACACAACTTCTTTTGTTCACTCTACGATATCCTCTGTCTATCGGCTCTATCTACATGCGAGATACCAAGTAACCGAGAAACTACAAAGAGGAAACATGTGTTTGTGAAAAAAAGCACGGAGAGGTTAGGAAGGATGGAAATAAGAATCTTTGGAGAGGACTACGGAGTGAGTGGAAGGATATAATAAGTATTATAATAATATCGGAAGAATAATAGGCAGGCACTCCATCCAGTCTACAGACGCTGAAAATTATCCGTTTGCTTGTCGTGGTGGATGTGCATGAGGCAACTAAGAACGCAACTCACAGCCTTCGGTTGCCATCTGCTCCTTTTAAAAATGATCATTTTCAGTGACCGTCATTATTACCATGAGAAAGAAGCTGGAAGTTTGATTAGACAAAGAGTTTGGCCAAAGGCAATGTGGACTTTTCGGATACTCTATTTTCTACGTTTACGGATGGAGTAAACAGGAATAAAAGGAAGGATGCACTTTAACCTTAATAGTTCATGCCTTCGCTTAGCTTCTCTCTCAGGAAATCTGCTCTGGCACCTACATGAACCTTAATTGATATCACATTTATTTACTTTACCTACGATGCAATATCCTACCCGCTATATCTATAAACACCACCAAGCAAAATGCATAGTATTATCGATGTTTCTTGTTATTGAAACAGTAAATGACAATTATTTCACAAATCCCAAATTTTTACTCTAAATTCACAGAAAATTTAGCAATATTCTGGTTTATACCTCCAAGAAGGCCCTATGTGTGTAAAATAATCAAAAAGAACACATTATTTTTGTATTAATGTGTATTTCTGTAGTGGATCTATTTAATGGTATTTTTATACTTCTATACCTACTTATAGGTATATTGTAAGGGAAATAATTTTATTCGATATTAGTGTGCAGGTAGACTGAGCAAAATTCGTCATCGCTTTAGTGAATTGTGTTATTGTATTGCACTGCCCTGAATAAACTCCATATTCTATGCAAATAGTCAGTAATTTACTAAAAACCATTAAGTTTAAACGCCACGTTGATAGTCTTCAGCTAACTTTCGCCCTGCAATGGTCATTACTGCATTAAAGACATAAGACTGTTGATTCTGCATATTAATAAAATTCTAAGTAACTTCTACTGAAGTTTAT
>JABASH010004568.1:0-13759 GCA_019776445.1 Tomocerus maximus | reverse complement strand
GGTTGACTTCTGCGATTATCCCAAACGTGGATAACTCGAACGCGCAATTTTTTCCAGGGGGTGAAGCGTTCGCGCTTGCCCCTATAAATAAATAAAAAGAAAATACTTAAGGTCCCCAGTACTGTTAAGAATTTCGAAAGGTCAGAAACAGGTCAGGAAAATAAAGAAACAAAACAGGCATCATTTTTAATTGCAAATCTAAACAAAATAAAATGCACAAAGTATATAGAATCAATGCAATTTTGAAGTTTATGCAATTTAATGAAACCTGGACTGAATGAATTGAATTATCTGTCCAGGGGACTAATTGTCAATGATTTTTAGCCTTTGACATTTAAAAATACTATCAAATTGTTATCGTGAGTTTATTGGTATATTAAATTGATTGGTTGGGTTTATTAGTGGGATAATATAATACAATACCATACAAGTTATAATCCATAAGTGATATTGACATAGGTATACTAATATAAGTATAATTACTGCTCATTTCTAAATGAATACTGTATTCAATCATGAAGTGTTTGGCATATTACTAATTACTACGGTAATCTAACAAACTAAATGTGATTAGCAATGTGATTTGTTGGTAGAACATTAAGACCTTGGTAGCATTCGAAATGTATAACACAATAATTACCATGCACCGCACGTATTTGTAATTTATTTTCAATTAGTAGTCATGTTGACTGTATATAGTTATCTTTAATGTATAGTATCAGACGTATAAATCCACACAAAATTTTTAGTTTTAAGCACTAGCATTTCTGTCATAAAATATATTATTACTGCAGTACAGTTTTCATATTAACATTATAATCACCACCATGGTGTGTCATAAGGTGTTGTCTTTTGTTCTTTTCCTGGGTGTAATTGACGGGTAACTAAAAATACATTTCTGTATTAAACAGTACGTTATTTTAATTGTTTTTGAAGGACAGAGTTGTAATTTATATAGATCATGGGGAGGACTGTGGGTGAAAGATTTAAACGTCAGCTACACAGGTTTAGTATTTGACTACCGCGGAGAAAATTGTCTTTCAGAGGATATTAACAAAGGATTCGGAGGAAAATACGTCTGGATATGTCCTATTACTACACATGATCCCAACGAAGCAGCAACGTCATTCCAATTGATTATTCAAAATGAAAGTCTTCCCTATTCCGATTTGGCCAAAGGGGCCGGTGGCAGTTATCGCTATTTACTTCCCATACACGATATGGAAATAAAATTCAAAATCAATAATATTTGGCTCTCCACATCCCCAGGTGGGGAGGGAAATTCTGGGAATATCAACCAAGGTCGAGACGGTCGATCTCTTTTTCTCAATTGGCATTTGGATTCTGGTGATCAGAAACAGACAACGTTAGTAAAAATAAAAAAGTTATGCGAATTATATTTTATGAATTTACAATTGACTGCTACATTTAATGTTTGAATATAATTTCAGCCAAGCACCATTGTTACCAGAAACCACTCAGGAAACTACGGAAAAAACTACACAGGAAACCATAACCTCTACTTCAGATGATATTTTGGAAATTTTTTATACAGAACAGATCTTACCAAGACAACCTGAATGCCCACAATGCCATTGTAATTGCCAAGATCCTGTTTACCAATGGACTGTCATTATTCTCTTTGGATTATTTTGTATTATGGCTTCTATATTTGTTCGATCCCTTTATTCTGGTTGCAGGAAACCTGCTCTTACTTTTTTCCCTGAAAAATCATTTTTTCCTAATAAGTAAAATACTTCTTACCGATACATTTATTGGGCTATGTACACTACGCCGAAAACATTATTACACTTGGAAAATGAAGAAAATCATATAAGGCAATTGATGAAATAATATTTCGTATATTTTAAACAAAAATATTTTTAAACTTTTCAGTTTCTGGAATTTTAATGTTGCTTCTTTCATTATTCATTAAAACATAAATAATACAAAATATTTTTTTCTGAATCGCATAATCTTTATTCTAAAAATGTATTTTAATCTTTGAATTACAGTAAACACCATTGTCTTATTTCTTAAAGCTGCGTTCTTATTTCTGACATTATTTTAATACAATAGTTTTCAAAACTGTTCATCTACTTAGATTTTTTGATTTCAGATTTTATAAATCGTAAGTAGATAAATCGTGGGTCACCCAACAAATGATAGAAGATTGATTTGACATAGTACATGAATACGACATTTATATTACTGTCAGCATATAGATACCATAGGCAATTGAGTCTGAAGTTTTTTAAGCTATTAATTTATTATTTTTATAATATTATATGTAGGTACCTGAGTAAATTAGTATAAGTATAAACATACTATCCATAATTTTTATTTCAGCGGCTATGGGAATCATTTCTTATTATCTTCCATTTATTTTCCCGTACATCAATCCGTTAGTAATTCTATGACAGTATATAAACATAGTATTTTATGCTATTAGTTTCGTCCTAGCCTTTATTAAGTTATCTGACTTCCAAGTGCTCATATTTTGATGTAATTACTTTTAGTATTTTAAAATGGCTAGTGCCATGAATGTATGGCGTCCATATTGGACAGATATTACATCTGAGGGAGATATTGATATTGACTTTACAGGATCAGGTTTGTTTTCCTTCGTATAATACATTGTCACAGTTGCTCATTTGATTTTGAAGCTGAGAAAATAATGGTTAATGGTATATTTTATTTTAGAATATGAATGAAGGTCAAAGACATAAAACATATTTAGTAAAGTAGACAATTTTCATTTTCATGCTATGCAGTAATAAAACGTATCCGGCCGTAGTAGTAACAGTTTCAGTAAACTTCAGGAATCAATTTTCTGGGAAACGAGTATTGCAAGATAACTGGCCAAACAAAAATACCCACAGTAATAAGTAGGAGATCTAGACTCTAGAGTACATATATGTATGATTATCTAGTAATTATGGATCATCAACTGCTAATGACATTGAAAACATAGACATAATCACTCTCTCTTGACCAATTTTAAGAATTTATGACGTGATGCATAATTATAGGTAATTAGTGAAAAGCATTAAATTTTTCAGCATGAATAAGCTGCAAGATAATAATATTTTATAATATTTGATTTATACTTATAACAGCACATTGATTGTTTCAAACTCCCTAAACCTTTAATTAGTTATTGTGCACTTAAACGAACAGAACTTAAACCGATACGCTTAATTAAAATATAAAAGTTCTCAAAAATATTAACCACTTGAAAAAATGGCGTATTCCATATTTGCATTAAATCTGTATCAGTTTATATTTTTTAGTTTCATACTTACATTCGTTTATTCTTTTTCCGGTAAGAAACCAACTCAAAAACTTTTACGTGGTGGAAAGCATTTAACTGAACAAAAATTTATTTTAATTGTTGATTCCAAAGAAAATTATTTTGACTGCTAACCTTGTTAGATATTTGGAATTTTAAAAAAATGTTTTAGATTCTGGGGAGTGTGGTCTTACTGACAATTCCGTGGTTGGTGATGTCAGAACAAAAGTGCCGTGGATGGCTTCCATTTTTCGAAAATCCCAAACAGATTGTGGCAGATGGTTGTTCTGGAAATCGGCATATATAATTGGACCATCCACGATTTTAATGAGTACCTACTAATAGTTTATCCTTTTCAATACCATACCCATTACCATTTTCATAATGCTTTACATTGAAAATCATCTTCGATTGTATAAGCATTTTTTTTAAATCTCCAAATCAATCATGAAAACAAGTAAACGAACAGATAATGTATTTAAAAGGTGGGCGAAATTTTTGGAATTATACAACCAGCGAAAAAACTGATGGGCTGAATTCAAACATGTTACCTTTGAGAGGTTCTGATTTTCTTGTGGGAGTCGGTGTCTTATCTGATGACTTGCGAGAAGCCGATTTCTACACACATTTTTACCATGTAAGCAATATTAGTTTCTAAATTAACTAAAATACCACATTTTGATACTTTGAGATATATCCCTAAGGCACACTTCTAACTTTGCAACTTTCCTGCAACTTATACGGTTTTCTACATCTTAAACTAATTTAACACAATTCATTGGTTTACTGCAACTGTTGGCCACATAGACTCTGGTCATAACTAACTTTGTTGGATAGTAATTTATTCTTATTAGTTAATTGAAAATTAAAATTGACTTTAATTCGCACTTAATTTTTCAAAAAGTGTACATATGTTCATGGCGACTGTTTCATTAAAATAATTAAGTTAACGTTTATGTTTATTAAGTTAAAGTTAACTCTCAATATGTATTGAATTTAGGTAAGAAATATAATTCCACACTACCTGTCCTACAGAGAATATTCAAGATACGATGTTGCTTTAGTCCATTTAGTAGAAACCATTGAATTCAACAGTTATGTGCAACCAGTTTGCATATCTAAATGGGATGTCGAAGCACCAACGAAGAACTTCTCGACCATTGTTTCGGATATGCAAATGCAAGCCTGGTTCGAGCTCCAAGACGGGTTTCGTTACCTGCGCAAAGATCCTGTAATTCTTGGTGCCTATCCGTTGGATAATAATTGCTCAAATGAATTACAACCAAATTCTTTGAAATCTATGGATCATGAAGGTATTTATTCAGGTTATACTTCACTTTAAAAATAGCCAATTTGACAAAACGGGCCATTTAGTTGCTAATTTGAAAGTATGTGTGTATAAATTATTAATTGGACATATAGGACCCTCCAACCCAATACGTTACATAGATTAATTATAGTTTAAGAAATTTAATTTAAGAAATGATAATTATAGCAATCAATTATAGAATCCTCATTTGCATGTGTCGTTTTAAACTCATTCACTTTTTTCTCATTTTAAATCATTTTTTGCCAAACTGACTTTTGCTAAATTTAAGTACCTACATTATTGCTTACATATTAACATTACTGGTTAACAAAGTGGATATTTGCCAGCACTCGATCAAAAAAATCACAAAATTTTATAACCATGAAATTATGAAAGGCCAAACAAAATAATAAAATTAAAATACCTGAATGGGGTTTGGGGAAAATATTTAGATGAAACAGAATGGAAAGTGAAAACGTGCATAGACCTAGATTCAGGATTATCTGCCAAACGAAACAATCGTTGGCATTTGGCTTCTTTGATGACCGGAGGTCTTCTAGCCGATCCCGATGACGAAGCCTGGACTTTCTTTCAACCTTCGGAAAAAACGTTCTCTTGGATAAATCAAAATTTGATGTAACTATACATATAGTTGAAGTGAAGCAAGTATATTTATTTCAAATATTAATTCTTAGTTGTTACTCCTGTAAATAGTTGCGGAGCTGATAACTTCACTTGCTACGAAGGGAAATGTATCAAGTTACCAAAAACTTTCACAATTGGAAATTTGCTGTCCGAATGTGGGGAAAATGATCCAAAATATTATTCCAGCCTTATCGACTCTCTAGAAAAGTGTGTGGCTTCAAATGAGATATTAAAGCGTTGGTGTAACAATTGCCCGGATGTCATTCAAACCGGTATTTACGTTTCGCTTATGTATCAATTATGTATCCTTTTTAAATTCAAAATTTGCATTACATGTATTCTTTGATAGGCATGCTGGACAAAGGGGAAGAATATTCATCCATTGTTCCTAACGCCACAAATAAGGAGCCTTTGCCCCCAAATAAGAGTACGAACTGTTCAGCATTACCAACTGACCTACATTTTAAACCAGAATATTGCATATTTTTTTGCAAATCATGAGATTATGATGCAGTTAGAATTTGGTTATTCTTTACCAATTAATATTAAAAAATAAATTATAAACTTAGTTACAAATCTTGTATTCCATGATAATAGTTGCAGTAGTACCAGTGCCAGCACAGCAACCAATTAACAATCCTGATAATTCAGGTGGGTAATTTTGCAATGCCTTAATTATTAGTAAATTGGTAAATGATGAGTTTAGAAATAATAAATAGTAGTATTGACTAACTTCTAATTTGTGAATTTTATAATTAGTTCCCATAGTAAAGCCAATTAATGCTAATCCAGGCCAAACTGTAGTGGCACCAGCCGCACCAGGTAACTGCTTAGATAAACAATCATTTATTTCGGTCTTAAAAGACGTAATGACGTAACTAACAAAAACATACATATTTAAAGAGAATGGAAAAATTTAGGTTTCGTAAAATGCTATTAACATAATTGAATCAAAAATGTAAAACATAACACAACGCTATGCTCAAGGCATTCTTTATTAATTACAAATAGCTAGTATATAAAAGCTTAATCACCGATGGCTATTTTTATCTAAAGAACTCTTTGGGATTACATACCCAATTTGCTAAAAATCCTGCGGTTTTAATTTGTTATGTTATACCAACTTTTTGTGTGGGGGATTTATTATATTATCATCTACATTTATAGCACCAATGATTCAACCCAGCACTATGTTGCAACCAAATGTCAACTGGGGAAATCCAGGTGTACAAAGCGGTATGAGTTGTTGACGAAAATAATATATATGATGTAGATCTTTTTCAGATACTTATTGAATTTGTAGATTATTCGTCAATTAAATAAAGGCGGTTTGTTTTCATTTTCAGCACCTGCGACACAACAATATGCAAATAGCGGAACCCCAGGAGTATACCAATACCAAGGTATGTTCTTATAACTGTTTCTTCAAAAACAATTTACGCCAATAGAGGCAAAACACCAGAATTTAATTGCAGAAAAATTTCATTTTAGCCGAGTTATTATTAGTTTGCTTAAAAAATAAACCAATACATTTAACTATACTGCAACTTGTGTTGTTTCAGTTCCAGTTCCAGCAGGACAACAGTATGTCACTAATCCCAGTAGTACAGGCTATTACACTTACACAGGTGAGCTTACAATCTAAACATCAATTGGGTGAATCATGTTAAGGAATTTACATTAACATTCATCATGCATTTATTCTATTGCTTTTTAATGTTGCAGCACCAGCGGGGCAACCGGTGATCAGTAATGGTGTAGTATACAGTGGTAAGCTCACTTCAAACTTATCTATTAAATTTATGAAACAAATATTATTAATATACAAAACTTATTGCTAAGATATTTTTGGAACTTTTGTATGATTTCAAATTGCATGTTTTATTACAGCAGTTCCACAATATACCAGTCAGACTGTGTACACTGGTAAGAAAAATTTTAGCAATAATTTTTAATAATCAATATTATGTTATTGTACGAGCTAGGGCTTATAATGCGACATTTACATTCATGCGATTCTTGTTTTGTAGTACCTACAGCACAAAAATAATATGTTAACAATGGCAATCCAATAACGTACACTGGTACAATTGCAAATAATCCTAGATGAATGCTTTGATAATCTCGCTCAGAGTTGAGTTACAATGTTTTATAAACAATGAAATTTCTGCTATTTATTTTCAGTACCAGCGGGGCAAGTTCAATATCCCAATACCGGCTCTCAAAGCTACTCCCCTTACGGAAATACAGGTGAGTTTGCAATCCAATAAAATTACAACAAAATAAACAACAATTACTTAAGCATGTATAAGCACATAAATATGGTTGCTTTGGACAATGGTTCAGTTTTATTTGTTCTGAATACTGAAGTTAATATTTTAGAGGGATAATATTTAAGCAGGTTGTTTTTATATGGTACAACATTTATTTGTTTATTAGTGTTTGACTAGTCACCGACTAAGGGCTAAAACCTTGGTGGCTAAAATCATTGTTACCGAGTAGCTAAAATTAAAACTAGGCTTAATTTGGGTAAGGCCATTTTAGCCACCTTTTAGCCGGCCAAGATGGTCTACCGGCTGACTAAAATGGGGAAAAGGCGGCTACTAAAATAAAACACTGTCAGGTATGGTGTGCTGCTAGGCTAAAGAACATGCTAGGGGAATCCATTGTGGCCAAAATGTAAAATTTAAGCCAAATCAGAAAGTGTGAAAAGTCAATTAGGCTAAAAAAAGAGGACAATTAGGCGAAGACCCATCTCGACTAATTCGGTACCTCTACAAGAGATTAGACAAGACCATTCATTTCTTTTCACAGTACTACAAAAAATGACGTATACACGATTTTCTTAAAGCCTTGCTAGAATGCATACAACTTAAAGGGTTAATCTAATTTAAAATGGTTATGTAAATTCCAATGTGCTTTTATATTTAACTACAATACACAATATAATTGCTTTCGTTGCTACATATTGCCCTGAACTTACAATATAGTCATTGACATTGAATTTAATGCATTCATTTACAAGAACATTTACATTGCCATATGCATCCTTAATGACATGTGACTATTTAATGAGGCAATAAAATTTTGTTCTATATGTCCATTTTTTGGCCTACATAATTTTACATTTTCTGATTCCGAGAATTGTCAATATTAAAGCGATCTCTATCACCGACAATTAATTCATTCATTGTGAAAACCAATCACTACAAAATGTTATGTAATTATGCCAATAGTAAACAACCTTCATGTATGATAGCATTATGCAAGCAAAAGCTGAACTCAACAATGTTTTTTGTTTCACAGCCCAAGTGGGGCAACAATATGTCAATCCAAGTACTCAGGGTACATACTACACGTATGCTGGTAAGATTTTTCGTCATTTGTAACAATAAAAGTGTGTTACCATTTCAATTACACGTAATAGTTACGGAACAAATTATTTTGCCCTAATGTAAAAAATATTTTGCCAAAAAAATAATAAATTGCCATGCTTTTAGTACGTACTACGTAATAAGTAATAAAGCCTTATTATTGTAATTATCATTCAGCTCCAGTAGTGCAGCAACAGCAGCCGTATGTCAACACCCCTGCACAAGGCGTAAAAACGGGTAAGCTTTCTTTTGTTGAATTGCCAACCGAAACATTATGAAAATACATTTTTTTCTACAAAAAGTAAATTCTGAACTAATTCTACCGGCAATTGAATTTATAGATGTAGAAATGGTAATATTTATTGAATTTGCATATCTATCTTTCATTAGTAATGGTAACTATTGTTATATCCTAGCTCTGACGGGATAAAAATAACCATCACTGGAATTTCAGGCTTGTATAATGAGTTTTGTTCAATATAGCCAATGTTATATCCTATATTTTAAGACCTACCAACCAATACAGAATTGATTGAACATTATGAAATTTTATTATTATATCATTGTAAATTGTAAACTTGTATATAAATTGGAACTTTAATTAAATGCAGCACCATGGCGCAAATGATTCTGCAATTGAAGATGATGTCTGATTTTGTTGAACCCTATATAAATATAATGGGCTTCAACGGTGTATGAAAAATTTAATACCGTGTCAAATTTGGATGTAAACAAACTTGAATAAAGAAGTAATTCAATAATAATTTTGCATTCCGTCTATAGCGAAATAAAAATGAATAACTTCATTACTATTATTACTGTTACCAATATAAGATTTCTATAAGATAAAGTAGAGAAAATTCTAATTTCCGATACTGTAATTTATTTTGCCCCACAAGGTTAGTATAACCTTAAATTATAATTAATTTCAATACAAGTAGCTATCACGAAAATTCAGCAATCAAATGATGTTTATTGAATTAAATGATTATTATTAGCATAGGTTATCAGAAAATAAAATTGCCATATTTTAAGTCTTTAATGTATTTTGCAAACACGAAACTCACACGTAACTTCTGCAAATAAAATAATTTTGCTGAGAACAAATAGCATCATTTAGATAAATTGCATCCCAATCTGCATCCTTTGACCTCGGCCACCATAATTGGTCACAATTTTCGTCTTCACCTCCGCTAGGTTCTCCTGGTCCCCATAAATATTTGTCAATCGCATTTCCGTTGGGCATCCAAATATGACGGGAGTGTGTGTGTAAGTTACTGCCAGATGTCCATATCGGCTGTCCTCTCAAATTAGGTATCCCTGAATCAAAATTTCCTTTGAAAAACTAAAATATCGCCAATTAAATATGTCACGAATTGGATAGGTAGACTTTCACCTGCCCGCTGAATAAATTCTCTTATAAATAAAAATTCCGATTTCGGGCCAAGCCACAGAAGTTCGGCGTTTTTTGATTCACAACTCTGATAGGCAGCAGTCCAGTTAAGCTGTGAAACAAATTGGAGTACATACATACGTTAAAGTTTTAAAAATTCCTAAATATGTTTTATTTAAATTGCACAACAATTTATTACTTTGTATTATGATAGTAGGTATACCTTTGGATTTGTAAATAACTGGAAACGTGTTCGGTCTAAAACTTCCTCATGCCTGAAAATATGTAAAAAATAATGACATTGTCGGATGAATTGTTTTACTGGCAATAAATATGAAGTATTTTGCATCTGATGATTTGTAATTGTCCTCAACCTCTTTTCATAAAAACTTTAAATTATATTTATTTTATAGTAGGTATATTTAAAAAAATAATGTATAAAATACTTAAATACCTTCTAAATTGGTATTTGGTTTAAATAAAATTATGAAAATTGGCAATGCTTCTTTCAGAATGGCAACTTCCCTAGTCCCGACCGAAATGTTCGGTCGGATGTGGGGGAGTTTCCCATCAGAATAACTATAAAACTTGTAATTTATAAATCACAGACTATCGAATAAATTAAAATAATAAGGCACACTTAGTTCTTCGTATAAACTCATTTTCTGTGTCGGTATGTTCAATATAAAATTAAGTAAATGAAAATTATTTAATTACATGGCTTTAGTTGCAGCAGTACAAATGATGGTTTTTATTAGAATAGAAAAATAAAAAACGCAGGCCAATTTGATTGATATAACCATCATATCTGTATATCATTCAATAAAATATGGCTTTGGCGGATTAGTATTCAACAATTTTCTCCGTCAGTACTTACATTGGTTGACCAGCAAACAGAGACCTAATATTTCAATTTAGATATAATTAATACCATGACCACTTACGACTTACAATATATTCCAAATACTAACCGAGGTTAGAGGCAATACATGATGTAATATTACCAAATGTAAATCAAATTCCCATTATTTCTATATGCCGAGCATATAATTACTAATTACCTTCGTCAGAATTCCAAGTAAAGTTTATTTGACAAGTACTACTATAAAGATTATTATCATGTTATTTTGTTTCACATTATTGGTACTGGCACATAAATAGACAAAACTATCATAAGGTCATAAATCACAAATTTAAGAGCAAATGTATATTTAATGGCATTTTAATTTTTCTGATGGCTGCCTCCCGACAAATCTTTTGTGTGAACAACAATCTCCAAATCCAAAATATTACCGTTGACCGTACTCTTTTGTGGGCATGCATATCTGTATTCTGTATTGACATTCGAACCCCATTTGGATTGGTATGGCCTATTTCGCTAAGGTTCGATAACAGGCTTTGGGCATTGTTTCCGCCAAAGAGGCCCATTAATTGATTTTAATAATTATGGATTTTAAATTCCTTACTCAAAATAAAAGAAAAATAGCAGCACCCGCCTAACAAATAAGGAACAGAACATAATATAAAGTCACCGTAAATTACTATGGTTTTGTAGTCACATATACTAATAAAATGCATTGGGAAATGTTATACCGGTTTTAATAAATATAAGGTCAACTACACCGTTGGCCAGAAAAACAATGGCCCGGAAACCATGCAACATATACGTAGTCATGCATGAATACTTTATCCAAAAATTCTGTCCCCAGTCAACTACCAATACATCCTCAACCATTATACTCGTTTAAGCGGATAAAGTGCTTATGTATGATAGTACATATTATATGACAATATGACTACTAGTATATCTTGTATAATTATCGAGTCGGGTAATTATTTTACGGGTATATGGGGTAGTTGGCAGTGGGACCTTAGAGGATAAGTTTTCCATGATACTTATTGTCCCAAAAATAAGAACATGGATTCGAATTCGTTTTATCATTAACTAGATGTAAGCTTTAACAATTAATTATAATAGTAATGCATACAAACTGGTGAGTAGGTATGCCCAAATTTTGTGAAATAAAAAGGAATTATTTGTAAAACTGCGAGGGTAACATTTTTTTGATTTACGAAGAAGTTCCTAGCTATAGATGACATGGGCGGGATGATATCTTTGGGAGCTTATTTTTCCTCATTTTTCACTACATGGTTTTATATTTAGGGCAAATATTTTGACACGAAATGAAATGTGAAGTATTTCTGTGAAAATTTTCTCTCGGTTTTCAGGTATTACTTTTTTTTACTCGGTCTTTAGCATTTAATGTTGGCATTCTTATTTATTGTCTATTTTAAGGTAAGGTTTATAAGAAACTTTATAAGAAATCAATTAAGTATTAAGTACAGTATTTTTGAATGTTGAAGTATGTGAATGTCAAAATATATTATTCCTAATATTCCTAAATTAGATTGATCCTAAATTGATACTTACGACAGTAAGCATTAAAGTTTACGTTTGAATAATTTGTGCATATCTCAAAGCCATAGCTTGTTAGGTTTGCATTTAAAGTAGTTAAAAATAATCTGTAATGAAGTTATAAACACGCACACATTCTAAGACCCAATGGGGGCTAACGTCATCTCAACTAATAACTTTTTGTGCGACCCAATTAAGAGTTTTGCTTTTAGAGAGCTTATACTTATTGTTAATCGACTTAATTAGTCAGCATTTATTTTATTGGGCCAATTATTATAAAATATAAAAATTATGACACTCATGCGGTCAAAATAAGAAATTTCAAACAATTGTGATTGTTGTTGTTGATACAAACACACATAATATTGTTATAAGATGTTCTAGATTATGGTGTCAAATTAGCCGTCATACCTGACACCGAGCTGTAAGGACTGTTTTTGGCTCCACTGGCTTCAACTGTTCAGAAAAAGGCATTTGATTATCCAACAATTTCCGCAAATCTTAATAATCAAAATATAAAAACGAACATTAAACTTACTAGAAGCTAGAGGCGAGGGAGGAGGATTGCTGCCTGATAAATTCACGATCATGTCGGACACTGTACTGCCAGGACTGTTCTTAGCACCATTTACTTCAACTACTGAAAAAATATTTATTAAATTAACAACCTATTCGAGTCGAAATTTTCATATTTTTAGTCAATAATATTTTTTTGTATTTTGTAGTAAATGTAAACATTTAGAAGGAGATGAAGCTTGAACTGGGCCGGCGTTGACCTTCATGTCTTTTACATGGCTGTTGTCACTATCCTTTGCACCATTGACTTCAACTATACAATGATATTCATTTAAATTATTGCTTCAAATACTATGTGAACCTTTTAGATATTAAACAAGGTGTCGAGTGTGCCGTAAATGCCGTAAGTTATTTTTAATTTGTTTATGCTTTAATTATTGTATAGTGTAATTGTGGTACCACAAATGCATTTTAAACTAATTATAAATGGTCTTTGCACATAAATATTGTCTATTTATACCATATAATACTCATTTGGAGCAAATATGGACTTTAAAAATGAAAATTCATTGGCACTACATGATATTGTATCTCGTAATCATACTACAGTAAAAAACGCATTAAACATACTTCAAATGGTTGATTTTTACTCTTACAGTATTGCTACTATGTTTTATGTAGTTTACGGCATTTACGTCATGCGGCATCAAAAAATAATTTACGGCATGCCGACTCGACAACGACAACTTGGTACTAAAGTTGGTTAAGGGATATATCTTTACATTATAAATTTGTATAAAATTTCTATTTATTT
>JABASH010004567.1:0-13761 GCA_019776445.1 Tomocerus maximus | reverse complement strand
AACTAAAAGTTATAAAGAAAATTTGTTTTACATTGTCCAAGAACAAGTTTATCTAAAAGAGATGTGAATTACATATAGAATTTTGTGGTTCGCTTACCCGCTCCAGCACTTCCAGCACCGACTTCTCGTTCATGAAATACATAAACAGAAATTAGTGTAAGCCTCCTTTATGGTAAATTTACAATAGTTATTTCTATAGCCCTTTCTCATATTATATTTGATGAATATACTATTTATACACAGCATACAAACCTTTATCTAATATACTTTGCTATTTATACTAGGCTTACCAAAATACGACAGAGTAATAAACTTCAGATATGTAAAATGAATATTAGCAGAAAAAATTAACTTTAACATTTTACTAGAAATCTAACACTAGAATCACCTACGTATTTAAAAGGGAGTAATGTAAATGAATTATAATTATAAAATAATTTAGTGGTATGAAATATTTTCTAGCATGCATTTTATGTACTGCTACCTGCTACGTGCCACTTTGCTGACCGATGAGCATTCTTGTGAATCTTGAAGTGACTTTCGGCTGAAGTACGTGTCAAGCATTCGATACCCATCGGTCAGCAAAGTTGCACGTAGCAGTAATTGTATTTAACTAGTGGAGTTGTTCATTATTAGTATGTAATACCCCAACCATGTATTAATATTCAAACCTCAATGTAACTGGATAGGTTTTACATAAGTATATAATTTGAATCAATAGATCAAATAAAGACATCATGTAGGAGACATGATTCGATAGATATTTTTGTTAATTTTACATTTTGCACCTGATCAGTGCTTCACAGATTGCATTTAGCTTGTGTGCAGAAGAAAGAGCATATACAGAGGTGTGAAGGGCAACTTTCCCTTAATATTTAATTGCAATTAACAAAATTAATTTTGGAATTTTTGTTACGTAACTTCAACTAAAAATAGCAAACCGGAAAAATCTTATCAATTTTTAATGAGAATCATGAATATCCCTCACTAGACAATACTACTACATGTATATGATAGTAAATGATATTATGATACAGAAATACATGCTATGAATACATACATCTTATACTTCAATCAATCTATTCAATTTCTATTTGAAAATCAAATTATTCTTTGATATGAACATTCTAAACTGAATTTCATTGTAGATTGATTAGATACATAGACCACTTTTTACTACAGTTTCTAGCTTATTGTTGTTTAGGATGTAGGATATGCCAAAGTATGTCTACAGTTTCAGAATATACTGGCCAATTTAGGTAAATTCCTGTTTCTAAATTATTTGTGTTTCTTTAGATCATTTTAAATAGTCTCACCTATAATGAAGTCATATATATTTGTATTGTGAGAATCGCCATGAGCAGCCTTCAGATTGTCTTTAGTTGAATCCAAATCGTTGAACAATGTCAATAAAGCCGGTATTGCTCCAATAGAACCGTAAAGAATGGGAATAAACCAACTACTAACACCACGCATGGTATGCCCATACGTTCCAAGAGCAAGCATATCCATTTTTGATTTATTTGTGTATACGATATCCCAGAATTTACTTAACTATCTTCGTACAAATGTTCCGAAATAACTGGTTGGTATACCAAAAGACAATTTTCGAACATTTATAATGCTGAAAGTATATCAATGGAAGAATTTTTTGTCTGCACAATATTACGTCACAAGTGTTTGAAATGTGACATGCTATTGGTGTAAGAAATGAGAAATATAATTTTATGTATGTATAAGACAAGATAAGTTTATAGTTATTTATGGTAGCACTTGAATTGCCCACAATATGTCATTAAACAATTAAAGTTGAGCACTATAGACAATCATGTCATGCAATAATGCTTCATGATACAAACTTGTCTTGTTCACAGATGCAACTGCAGTTGCAGCATGGAAATTAGTTTCTTAATTTTTATTCACGGATATACTATTTTGCATAATGTAAAGTATACATTTGAATAGACTGGAAGTGTAGAGACCAATTATCCACGATAAAGCATTCACAATTTTCCAAACCGGTTTCTTGGGGTTCCTACCCTAATATAACTGAACTCGTCAGACTTTCAGTTGCTCAGATGTAGTCATCTATAGGAAAGTGAACCTAATAATAATATAACGTTATATTGCGTAAAATTCTTATGTCAATTTGTAATTGCACGTCTGAAGTTTGATCACTTAAACGGTTCTCGTAGGAAGAAACTGCAATGTGAAAACTCTTGTATTTTATCCAGTTAAACTTCAAAATTAAATGACACTTCAAGGATCAAAATTTCTTTAGATTTCTAAATATTCTGTGATATTTAAAGAAAAATGTCTAAATTTACACTTTCGAGTGGATACTGAACAGTCTTCTCTCTCCGATTAAAATTCAATACTAATGAACACTGCAGTGAGTAGTGCCAACAAATTACTCTCACTGCTAAGCTAAACCCTTCAATTCATCGGTTGGCGATATTTGCACCCCCAAAAAGAGTATCCTTTATGCGTAATAGCAATGAAGAACAGAACTACTTCTTAAATTACGTTAGAGTTATTAAATATGAGAGGAAACTGAAGATTTCACTTTTAATATAGAAGATGTGCCAAATAGCATATGCACACCTGTCCGTTCTACCTTAGCAAAATGTAACACTATATAATTTGCAAAGCATTGCAAGAAAAGGCTATCTCGTACATTGCAGATAACTAAGTACTTAGTAAGTAAGTTTGACCACGGATCACTTAACCACTCTGATTAGAACAATGTAAAATTACGGCAAAACATCAAAACTGCATCTTCTGCAATGTCTCACACACAATTACAATTACTAGGCAGTAGGTACTATTAGAAATTTAATTTTGTGTAAGAAAAAATGTATTTGTGTGCCTTGCCCTGTCTCAAAAGGTGAATGTTGAAATGACAGAATAATAATTTAATATTGTTTCCTTAATATGTACCTACTATCTGTACAAATTCTATTGTCTTTATTTGAAGATATTATTATCAGTGAGACATGTAGGGATTGACGGATCCTGTTTGTGTATGACATACAGATAGACCAAAGTTTGCTTTCAGTTTGTCTTGCGTAAGGATAGCTTTTAGACTTCAATGTACGAATGTCAGTGTTGCAGTCGTAGACGAATTTCTCTATTACAACTTTTACTTAAATCCACGTGGTAGTAATCTCTATGCAGTAGAAATATTATCTATTATCCTAGAACTCTCTGTTACGACTATCCTTATCTTTTAGTTTGTGCTGTAATAATATATTTGCTATTGTTGCAGAAAGTTCATAACACTGTACCTATTTCTGCTAAAGAATACTAAAGAAAAAAACGCAGTACATTTTTAATAGTCTTAATGATGGGAACGTATAAAATCTATGCAATTCCCTCTTTGAATTATTGAAAGTTTAATAATAAACACTTTAAATAAATTGAACTTAAAAAGTAACAACCGATATACAAGAACTGGTCACGGCGACTATTGGATATTTGATGGGCTTCATTCAAGTTTATGACGATACAATTACCTAATAAGAGTATACACCCCTTGCCCCTTACGTTAATGTTCAGTGAATAATGCATAAAGGTTTCCTTATAAAGAGGCTTTTCATCACGTAATGCTATTCATGGTTATATCATTATGCAAACTATACGCACACGCTAACACACACCAACAACAGTACCGGAGCGGTGCTGTTTACATCTTTTCATCATGTGTACCAATAAGTGTACCTTCTATTTATTTCTATGTACCTGTATATGTACCTGTAGACGTGTCCTTAAAATATGCATACACATGTCCATTTCTTTCTAATAATGTTGTTAGAATCTAATGTAGGCATTACAAGCAAAAACATCTTTCTTGAATATGCTTCAAAAATTTACCATTTGCATGATTACGAATTATCAACTAAGCTAAGCTAAGAAAATGAATATCGAGGAATCCATAGTCGGGTGAAGTCCCAATTTATCCCATATACTTTCTATTTTTGTCCACAACATATATGGTTTTAACAATTTTGGTGAGTGACAAATTTAGATGCTACGGACGGAGTACTGTATAATAATCTAAATTCTTTAGTGTTGTAAAATAAATTATAGTTTAATGAAAAATGCATTGATGGTAAATTAATACATTAAATTAGGACCCATTGATATCTTTTCATTCAAGAAAATGAAGTCTTAACAGAAAACTATACCTAACAAACTTCGAAGATACCTTGAACACTAATAATATAATGAAGGTAATCTTATTTCAATGGATATGCACAACGAACTTCACCTGCCTGCTGCATTACAATAAGAAAGTTCATTACTCTCCATTTCAACTCAAAAACACAAAATAATTAAATGTACTAGATATAAAATCACAATAAATTGACTGTCTTAAGGAAACTAGAGTTACATATTCCAATGTTCTAGATTTAAATGGCATCCTTATCGCTGTAAAAGATAGTCATTATAATACTTTTTACATGAAGGTACTAAATCATATTAAATTGCACTTAAAATAATCTGATTACATAAATTGCGTGCTGTACCTACTGCCCCTTGATTGACATGGTCGGTCAATCATAAGATTAATTCACACAAGTATGTGGCAACATTTACTGTTATCTAAAATGGCACGCAAACTTTTGTTTCTTTTGCTACGCTCCTGTTGACAAAATCAACTAAACCAAATTCATGACGAGAACTTATTTGAACTTGAAATAATTTAGACCATTGCAACTTCCCTACAATATTTTCAATCTGTTTCCTTATACAAGCTTCAAAGGTTCCCCCAACATTGACGAAAAACATTTGCGGGGAAGTTATATCATAAAATTCTAAGAAGGCCATGCTACAAATAGAATAAAAAATACTTCAGTGCATTCCCCCTATAAACTCTGAATAATTGTATATAATTACTTAAAGATAACGAGTGTATTCGGTCAAAATGGCAAAATATCTCTGATGTAGACCTTTGTATGTAATTAAATGTATTTTAATAGAGGAGCATCATCAATTGTTAAGTATAAGTATTCTTTAAGAATTGAGGCTGTCATATCCCAAAGTCGGCATATAACGCATAATATGGAATTTAATGGTTGACATCATGTAGACAGACAGATCGAAACTGTAAGTTCACTTTCACAACAGTGCAATGTGAAAATATCCTATTTATTAGGTAACTATTCCTTTTGGATTTAATTTGTTCAGATTATTTTGTTCAAGAATTCAAACATTTAGTACCGAATTGAACCAGAAAACCAACGCAAAACTAGATAATAGTATATGATTATCAAACTATCAAGTACATTAGAAAGAAATTAATTGTGCTATTAGCTGTTAGTACTTTTTTTAACAATACATCAAATCAAACTTAAACGTATTAAAGTACATAAACTCTACTTAGTGTAAAAATATGTGGGGCATACTTTTTTTTTCAAACGAATTCCTCTATATCCGACTTTTATCACAAAATATTGATATTGCATTAGAAATGACAACAAGGATAAGAAAAGCAAAGCATTAAATCGTAAATTATGATTAAGTGTAGGCATGTTTCTGTGTTCTTACAATAAAAAGTCTAGTACAGAGTTAAAAGAGTCTTTTTGTGGTATCACCACTAGAACTACTGCTAGAACATTTATTAGAACAATAGCAAGCGAAAGTTAATAAAGCCTAGGATGAAAATAAATATTAGATCTGAGTCAGGAGTGGAAAATGCATGGTACGTGCAGTAGATACAAGAAGTAAGAGTGCAGCATGCTCTGAATGCAAGATTTTTCATCGACTATGAGTAGTAAATTGTTTTCTTGTGAGATTAGTCTCATAAACTCGGCGGACCTTAACAAACAGACTCTCAGGTAACGCTTTGTCGATTTAACCTAATTTGAGGGTCAAATGGCTGTAGGCATCAACTCTGAGATAGACAATGGAAACGTAAACACGCCAACAAGCGTGGCTAAGCTAACGGCATTCTTTTACTCTTTAATTGGAATTGAATGAGAGCACCCACAGAAACATTAACTCAACTGCTGCCTAAACTCAAAGTGCCCTTTATATTAATGGTTATTAACGATAATACCACCAAAGTCAAGTTTACATTTTTCCAGTCGTTTGTGCTAATGCTCATTACATGTAAATAATAAACCGCAGCAGCATGCATTTTGCATGCATTATAAATCACAGTTTTATCACTAACTTTTATGTGCGTTTGATTTATAAAGTGCACCTTCATCCCATAAAATAATATTATAATGCTAAGAATATATTAATATTAGATATATATATAGGTGATTTTAAGTTCCAATTTTGAACCATACGTAGGTCGTAAACAATTAATGCATGAATATCCATAATCATTAAAATTTTCCTATTTCCTCTGCTGCTGAAATAACATAAAATAGTGGTAATTAGCAAAAGTAATCTTTGTCGGGGGTACAAACTAATTAAATGGGACAAAAATATTGATTGTCTTGGGATCGCGCGCCGTCTCATCTTTGATATCATCACCATTTCATCTCTAGTATAGGCGTATATAGAAAATAATCGTAATCTCTAGTCCATGCAGACGTTACATGCAGATTACAGACTGAACATTTATAAAATGATATTAGTCTTTTACATTTCGTAATCTTCAGACTTCAGAAATTAATTAACTTTCGACTAGACTTACAAGAAACAATACCAAATTAATTGTGATTTGAAAGTTTCCAATATTAAGGCTCCATTTGATAGACCTTGAGACGATCATTCGACTGGTAAAATGTTTGTTATCGTAACAATACGGGAACTATTTATTTTAAGGAGTGGTTAGGGGCCATATAGTCCTAAGCGACTCTTTTTAAAATGAACTGGAGCCATTTTATCATAAATGACATCTACTATATAAAATCGTAAGAGAGTTTGCTTGGAAGGAATAATAAAGGGAATTTGTTTGTAATAAATTCGTTTGTACGCAGGCGCTAGGGCCTTATGCCTTTAGTGTTTATATATTCTCTATATGATCGTGCTAATAAAACTTTGTTTTAAATGGAAAGGCCAAATTCGTATTACCAGGCATGCGCGGAAGTTTAATATATTTCAACAGATTCAACACCTACTGCAGAGCATAGCACACAGTTGTGCTAGGCAGCCTTAATGTTGTCGTAAGCGACAATCTAACTTTTGATAAATTTTTTCTCTTCCTCAAGTATTGCACTGAAAATTAATAGTTTAAATATTGCAGTTTATATTTCCATGTACTTAAATCACATATAGCTTCAGCAAAATCTGTTATGTTTGAAAAGTTTAAAGGCATCTCCAGCAGTGGGAATTGAATAGTCTTAATTTTTATGCAGCGTTTGAAGTACATTTTTCATTGCAAGATAATATAAACATTGTCGTTTATGACCATTTGGCCGGAGGTCCCTATGATGATGTGTAAAACCACATAGAACTAATTGCACAATTTCATCAATCGAATAGCAAGAAGCTCTTCGCAACATTTTTTCTGAATGAAATAACTTTACATTTAGAATTGGATTTAATCCGGGTTGTGACAGTTCATCTCTGGGTTTGTCCCTTTATTTTCATTGCTAAGAACTCCAATTTTCGGTACCTGCTGTCAGTCACAGAGTCACAGATGATTATGTAGTCACATTTACATAGCAGACAATTAAACTCCAATTTCAATTACAATCACTTACGTTCATATACAAAGCGATGAAATAACATAATTAATATTCATGTACACATCCGCAATGCAAGTTAATCGAGATCAAAAGACAATACTTTATGTATTGGTGTATCTTAAAGTAGTTATGATGATGTAGACACAACTCCTCGTCATGCACTGTACCGCGCAAGTTCATTAACATACATACCAACACTATGTTGTGTCATATTACGTGTATGGCTACAGATAACCTGTATTTTTTAGGTTCCTACTTATACACATAGAACGCAAAAATCAGGACGTGTGGGTGCTATAATTGAAGCCACACTTTCATTCATTCACGGGCCATTGCTCTACAACCTATACTAAACGATTTTAATTCTTTAAATGCTAGATGCCTTTATGCATACGTGTGTTCGTGTACTACAGACTACAGATGTACCACATAACTCGTAGAAGATCATAGCACAGGAATGTATTGCATCTATACAGTATACAGATTGCATTTCCAATTCATGACTCTTTTGTGTACATACAAGGTGTGTAGAGAAATCGGAAACGAAATCGACTCTTACATCAGTCGAGGAAGAGAAAATCAGAAAATCCAATTGCACAACTCCATGATAAACATGATTAGGTTACATTGATCTCGTAAGTGAATTGTTTATTCATTGGCAATAACTATTACATCCGTTCTCAGGTTTTTGGCCTAAGCTATTGCACTATAGGTACATTCTTTGGTTATTAATCTGTAAGTATTTTCAATAACTTTTGAGGTTTTTTCAATTGCTTAGTATGACATCTACTTCTATGATTATTTAATGCAGGGAATCAAAATTCGAAAGATCAAAACAGAATTTAAGGTATTTAGCCGCTATTTCCAATTCTTCCTTATAATATATTGCATATGCATCAACATTGTAAGTAATGCACTGAGAAGTTATGATTTATTTATTTATGCGCAATCTATTAATTAAACATTTAGTACAAATCATCATCTGAATTTCGATGCAGCTCCTGACATTTTTAGTAGATTTCAATATTGTAGTAATTGCTGTTTTCATTCCGAGGTGGTAGGTACCTTAACACTTTATTATGCATGGAAGAGCAACCTTGTTTGCATTGCAAAATAAACTGTTTATGATCCTGTCTGCAAGTTAATTGCTACAGGCATATCGTTATATAAGTGCTATGTAAGTAAACAGTTGTGTGTGTATAACAATAATTTGAATTCATCAAGTAATTTATTTGCAGATATAATTTATTATTTTTCGTCTTTTCAAAATGGGTCGCGTGAATTGATGTATCATATGTATCAGTTTACGACAGAGTCACTTTAGTCACTTAAGGCGATTAATAGCGTTGAAAAATTGAAGTAGGACAAGCTTCTCAGAACTAAAAGAGAGTCTTAAAGAGATTTCACTTGATAACCTTGTCCCTAAATTAATTTCCTTTGAGCAATCACGTAATGTGGTCGAATTAGAGAATTTCATGATAAAACTGATTTCAAAGGAATTAGCATATATTCGCATTGGCTGTTGTCGAAAGAAATTGTCAAACATTACTTAAGAAGACTTACACGATTTGAACGAATGTGAAAAGGCTAATTTAACAAAAAAGTGATGAAATCCTGAAGTTTGTTAGTGAAATCTCTAAATTTATGTAAATTGGTCGTCTGTGTTTTGTCTACTATGATTATTCAATAAAATCTTCATAATATTTATCATTACCATACCGAGAATTCGCAGAGATTGTCATGAGCCATTTACTTGGGTTTGGGTCTATTCATTCTGAACTTTTGTCTTTATCTACCTACATATATTTTACTGATTTATCTTTATTTTACGCATTACGGCCATTATCATGTTTATATGGTTAAAAGCCTTGAATGATAAAGTGTCACGCTTAAATAGGTAGATTTTATTGGCTTGAAATTGAAACTTTCAATGTTACACTGTGTTGCAGTACAAATGAACGGTTTATCAACATTATCACTGTAAACACTCAAACCACAAATAAATAGTGCCCAAACTGATGATTATTACATAAGAGTGTCCTACAACTCCTAGTCGTTAGCTAGTATGCATATAACTTAATCAGTATGTAGAGATGAGGTGTGAGCTTGCAATTTATTGAAAGCTGATTTGAATAATACAAACATAAACTTAATATATATTGAACAAATAATAGTGTTTATCTTTTCACTTTGAATACAATATGTAGGTCGAATTGGCAGATGCAAAAATGCAATACTGAATTCCTTGCAGTAATAAAGGAAATGATTAGAGGGGTCACTAACAACACATATCTACTAAACATGCAATAAATTATAAACATTGCGAATTTCTTGGGTGAAAATTTTGAAATTGTCAGTCAAACAATCATTAAGATCTCTAAATTGAAAGAATTTACTTGTGAGCACATTCAATTCAAGCACCGTAACTCATATTCTGCGAATTAGAATTTTCAATTATATGGATAGGCAAAGGAGATGCTGCTTCCTAGAGTTAAAAATTCCTTTTTGAACATCTTTTCCAAATATTTCATTTCGCGTGAAATGATTACTGTGGAATACATTAAAATGACAAATAAATATGTTTATAAAGATCACATACTATTTTATTTTTAGCATTCCTGAGGTAATTGCAAATAAAAATGCCTTCCTATCTAAAGCGACGGTGCTGAATCACGAAACCACGAAACCCCTATTTTTGCATGGAATTAATAATCCATGGCATATATTATGGATGTATATATCCAAATCGCATTATGCTTTTCAGCCAAGATTTTAGAATGAAATCAGCTCCAAGTTCACCAATCATGATACTGGCAGCATTAGTATTGCTATCGGAATATAGGAAAGAATTAAAGATTGCAAAAAATGACTAAATATTATAACTATGTAAAATGGTACGACCAAAACCCACCTCGAAACAATGGTTGGCATAATAGAAGCATCAATGACCCTCAAAGCTGTTATATTTCCAAGAACACGTAACTCAGAATCGACGACGCTATTGGGATCATCTTTTCGTCCCATGGCACAAGTACCTATATGAAGAACAGGTATGAAAATTGATACTTATATAATTTCAGACATAATTAATGTTACTTGAGTTAATTTTTGGAGCCGATTGTCCTTGAAACATACCTACTGGGTGGTACATTGTAAGCGAATACATTCTGGCATAGCATTCCCAATATGCATTAGATCTAAACTGGAATGACTCGCATCCAGGAAATTTCTCTTCTGAAATTCTTGCTCCAATATCTCTGAATGTTCTTGTGTTCTCGACCAAATCAACAGATTTATTTATAGCTAAGAAAAGTCCAGGAAAGTTTCAGATTATTCAAATGACACAGCATTACACAAAATAATTTTATATTGCACTGTATATAGCTATATACCTTCTATCATTACATCCAAGTCTTCTCTGTTTTCAAAGTAATTAGCATAAATCTTTGGATGATCCTTTGGGTCTGTACTGTTGAGCAAAATTTCACCACGTCCTTTAGGACGGGAAACAATGTTGATAATTTGAAAAGAGTCTTTTCCTTTCGCAGATTTATAAAACTTTTCTAAAACTCCATTTTGCAGATTGAAAGCGTGTTCAAACTGCGTATCCGAAGCGTCATAGGTATTGGAACCTAGCAATATCCATTGAATATCTGGATACAACTCCCTCCCTGTGGTCATCGAGTAATTTTTCTCTTTCGAAGAAGCGAAATATGCAGTCGCTTGGACAGAAGTAGACGTTCCCACTCCCTCACCCGTAAATACGAAATCGTAAGTTGCCTTTGCGTCAAGGTCTCTTTCCAAGTAGAATGATTTTGGTTTAGTTATTGTAAATGGTCCAACAAACGAAGTAATCTGTAAAAATGTTTCTACAATCATTAAAATTATGTAGGATATATAGTTTAGGTTCATTGGACGATTATGAACTTACGTGATCTTGTAAATTCTTCCCAACTGGTAAATCAGCTTGTACAGAAATCTGTAAAAACAAAAAATGTATAGATTCTAGGGATTCTACATTAAAATTATAGCAATTGTTATATACAATCCTTCATTAGTGAAATAATATCGATGTTTACTAACGATTAACGAGTAAATGAAATATGTCATAGGTCTGTGATTGTCGATAACTGAAAATTCGTAGGAATAATTAGCATATTTATATACCCCTAATGATTTCAAATGAGGTTTCGGTCCTATTCCTGAAAGCATAAGGATTTGGGGGGATCCTATGGCACCACCTGCAAGGGATAGATAAAAAAAACTATTAGTTAACGAATGTGCATCATTACGGAGTTTGATTATGCTTTAAATTACCAGAAATGATTACTTCTTTAGTAGCATAAGCTCTTTTTATCACTCCATGTCTCTCATATTCCACTCCATAAGCCCGTTTTTGTTCATTTAGTAACACCTGCATTGTCAAAAGAAAATACATGAAGGTAGAACATTTAAAAGTGTGCGAACTAATGCTAAAATTGTATATTTTCAGTCGGATGGATCTAGCCTAAAAGGTCAAGTCACAACTAAATTACCTAAACTGATCAAAACGATATTATTGGATCAAAAAGTTACCTTATGAACTTGAGAAAACTTGTAGATACTTAAATTATTTCTGTTCCTAATAGGCTCAATAAAAGCTCGGTAAGTCCCATGTCTTCGGCCATTTTTAATTGTGTAAGGAACAGCCGAAGCACCTTCGATGTATTGGAATTTGGAATATTAATTGATGTGCATGGATGAACAATGAACATTAACTGCGAATATGGTTTTAAGGTTGTGATAAATGTAATTTAAACCTTCTATAAAGTTTGCATTGATATCGACTTTTGGAATTCCTGTTTCCTCCACAGCCTCAACAAATACATCTGCAAGACCTGTGTAAGATGGAAGACTGACTCTTAGTTCTCCTCCTTGAGAGTGGAATTTCCTCATTTCATCGTTCCATATTCCATCCGGAGGATGATAATCCTCTGACTTCTTGAAATATTTCATTACACTATTGTAATTCCATCTGGAATCTGCAGTGATGTTAGCCCACTGGTCGTAATCCAAGCGATGACCTCTTGCATATATCAAAACTAAGAAAAAACATCATCATTTGTGGTTTATACAAAACATTCATACATCTATCATACATCATATGAATAATTGAGTACTGTAATAGTAATCAATCTTAATCAATTGGTAAAGTTTTTACAATTTGCATTGGAAGATCCACCTAGTCCCTTCCCACGTGGCCAGATGCATTGCTAAAAATAAATAAAACAAAAATCAAATCATGTTTTCGTCAACTGAATTTGTATCTATATAAAATCACATTCATGTATCAAATTGTGTAAAAGGGTCACCTTCTTTTTCATGGCTAAGCATGCTTTTCCCTGGGGCATTATTTTGTACTGCCAGTCTATGTAAGGTTGGTTCAGCATGATAATTGCCGTTGTAGGAATATAAGTTGGGGGGTAAGGCTCTCCACCGGCTTCCAATAAAAGAGTGCTGAATTTGGCAGACAATCTGTTGGCTACCACTATTAAAATGGACAAGAAATCTATGTTAGACTAAATATGCTAGTAACTTTATTATTAGGATATCAATTGCAATTTGCATTTTCACAAGTCACTCACCAGCTCCTGCGCTTCCGGCCCCGACTTCATACATGGAATTTAAAAAAAAGAATGGTAAATGTATAAAATCATAGATAACTATTTCTGGGTAATGATCATACAAATATTATGTGTAAAATATAATATTATATCGATATTGCCATTGCTAAAATGGTAAACAATGACAGCATTCTCGATAACTTTTCATTTATACACATCGAAATTACTTTTATGGACAATTTTACTCGTTATCTTTTATATGGTCCCCAATGTTCATAGTTTGCCTTACTACTTATATCATTCTTTTGAAATACCATGATGTACAAAATGGAGTTAATTACAAAAACATATGATAAAATTCTGCATTTGAAATCCAAACCTGACAAACCTGTCATTATGGTATCAATTCATTTCGTCTCCAGTTAGACTTGGTCCCGGTTAGACTACCTCGCGGTTAGACTTGGTCCTGGTTAGACTTGGTCCCTGTTAGACTACCTCCCTGTTAGACT
>JABASH010004566.1:0-13762 GCA_019776445.1 Tomocerus maximus | reverse complement strand
TTTTACATAGATAGGATTGTTTTAGTTTAGGTTAGGTTTTATTAGGTTAGGTTAGTCTGTCCCACGTTATCGGATTGCGGCAGATTGACACACGTCCGTTGCAAGGATATGCCTACGACATATCCTTCAGACCCAGTCGACCATGAACAAAGAACAATGCCTCAACTTTAATTAGGATTAAAAGTCCCTCACTAAGCCTTGGTAAAAAGGTTAATACTATTGCCAATATACCATACAAGCCGGTACGGTAGCCCAAAGTTAACGATCAGTAAAGGAGAAAAGCAATGTGGGCAAGTCCACACAAAATTAATCCAGCCTGACATTGATATTGTATAATACGTTTATGTATAAGGATGATTGTTAGATAATACAAATATAATGTATCCTACTTTCTCATAATCAAATTCAGGGGACATAGATTGCCTCATCTCCTCGGTCATTATGTCTACCTAATTTTGTCACAGGCACATTTTACGTAATGCGCCTGCGCACTATATGACGTCATTAAACATACCTAACTATTCTAATGAAAGTATCATAGCCATAGCCCTTCGAATCTGCCTGGAAAATCTCGGGTTATGATTTTAGAAATTTGGTAAAGATATTTTATTTTGTTCTTTCGAATTACATTTACGAAAACTGATTATGTTGAAAAGGGGTCAGTGTTGAAACAAGTTTACTGACTTAGTTGTGACGAGGAAAAGCAGGAAACCAGAGCCACTCACTCTAATTGCTCTATCCTCCAGAGTACGGTAATGGCCATTATATAAATACATAGATAATGGCATTTGTGAGGAAATATACTATGTAGCAAGATTTAGTTGTTCTGATGGTTTATAGTAGTAGAAACTTAATAAACCAGATACAAGGATTTTGAAGAAGTAAAAGTTTATTCGGGAGAAAGTTGTAGCACACAGAGAGCAATAATACACCTAGGTAGGTGGGCAATGTAGATACCTCGTGCATTTAATAGTAACATTAACTAACGTAAATGTATCCAAACCGCAGAAAGAGTAGGGCATTATGTTTCTGCACAGTATAAGTTTGGCAGTTACGTGCATAGTAAAGTAAGTGTGAGTAGAATCTACATTATAAGTGCACAGTAGGCAGATGAATCTCAGTGGAAAGAGGTGGACTAGGGATGCTCAGGCGGGGCTACGTTAAGAGTTCAGTTCCCACAAATATTTTGAAATTTTTAGGCTATGTAGTGTGTTTACTTGTCTAGCTTAGTACGTGGAGAGGTAATGCACTAAAGGTATTATGGCTAACTATATGACGTATATAAATTATAATGATGTTTACAAAATTTCAAGTGAAGAGGCTGACAATAAAAAAGAATACACCTGCAATGCAGGAAGACAGTTTTCCAGGTTAATGGCTTATAGTGGGAGAAGAGGCAATTTATGTCACTACAATATGGCGCACTCTGCCCCTCGGCATTATAAATACATTGAGTTTTATAGGAGGCAGAAGGAGAGCGAGTGGCTCATTCATTATGTATGTTTTATAGCCACACTATGTCATATAACCTTGAATCAACATTTATTTTAATCACTCCGCCATCTTCTCCCCCTCCACCGTCCCCATACGAACCTACAAATATAAACAACTTCATGAACTACCTATATCCACATCCGCCTAACTCTCCATGCCATATCCATCCACAACTTTCAAGCCTCTCTGCCTGCCATAAAATCTAAATACAAATTTCTTTCGCAGAAGACTCTTACTATTGTGAAATACCGTCACGGCAAACATTCCCGTAACGTCTTGACTATTAATTTAAAATTTACGGTGCTGTATGTGCCAGTGATTGCGAGACTACTTAAGTAAGTCGGGCTAGGCGGGTTTAGCGATCCATTTCAATGTCGGCTGGGCTAGAAGGGAAGAACAAATGAGACACGGAGACAATAGATAAATAAAACGAAAGCAAACCACGCGACTCGGAGAAACTGTTTTCTCTTCGTCTTTATCTGTCGAGCTGGTTAACAGGACCCGACAGAAAAGGCGGGAGGGTAGCATTGCTAATGTGCTTTGGTTTTTGAACTCTGCATTCCTTTGTCTACTATCTTTGCCCTAAATTCCACCGCAAAATAAATCAATGATTCTCTCCGTCCTCACCACAAGACCATCTATACACTATCTCCAGCATCATCGTCCTTGCTTATTAATGTACTGTCTCCTTTACTCAGACAACCCTTTCTTCGCAACTTCGTAGATGCATGAAATAAATGAGCTGCTTTAAGGCCGTCCTGGTCAGAATGTCATTTTCGGGCTCATTTCAAAAGATACCCAAATTTGGTTTTCTTACTCTCTCTCTTACAGTGACTCTTACTGTATTATGTGCCGCGAGGGTGGCATTCTCCAGTTTTATAAATTGCCAATACTAGAAATGGTAAAATTGGCTAACGTTTGAGGGTATTCTGTAAGAATTTACACATCTCACATACAAAACCTCAGTTTTTAAACTTCTAAAGTTAAAAATTTGCTAAAACATCGCCCAATTTTCTCCTCTATTTCATGACATCACTTTCGACTTCCCACTCTCCCTTATGAGAATAGTCAATTACGTAAAATTTATGGCGCCATGATAACACCTGCAACGCAAGAAAATGGCACACACATTTGCATCTTTGCCACCAACTACTGGTTACTCGAGCAGGTTTTATTATTTGTCGCTAAAATCGGGCGATTTACAAAATGCGACTGGTTGTGACAGTGCGACAGTTAAGGTTAGCCTAACTTTCAACATGATTATTTTTTATTAAATCAGAAAATTGTCAGCCAAGACCCTAGACACTTTTAAGTAATATATGACTTTTCTATTTTCCTATTTTTCGGCGCTAACACAGCTAATTTTATAGCAACCTGAATGTATGAGCCCTCAAAATTTAAATTAACTTCCCTTGGAGGGTAAGAAGGACTCGAGTGTTATAGTTTCGAATTGTAAAGGTCTTAGACAGACTTAAAAAACCATTTCCTTTCTAAGCCATTTTTAAGTCATTTCAAAGTACCTAACAAAATGTTTCAGGGCAAAACTTGACCCTTCTGTCCATCCTGAATAATTCTGAAAGAAAGTCCGATTAAAAATCAATTTTTTAATTTTTCGGGTTTTCACATGAAATGATAAAAAAATAAAATTTGATTTCATTGTAGGTATCAACTCAATGTAAATTGAGCGGTTTCATAGCTGATAGATGGCTCACTCAGCATTAACCAACCTTAAGCCCATGTTTTGTTCCTCTATGAGAAAATAATAACACGTTTACGTTTATTAACGTTTTTGGTAGACGTAGAAATAAGTTTTAATAGAGAGTCCCCAAAGAAAGACCCGGTGAAATAATGAAATATACGGACCAGCAGAGCATACTAAAATCACTCGAATAAATAATACAGTACAGAGTTGCATAGTTTCTCAGGATAAATTCTTCATTCTCAGACCTGGGATAGATATCCACTTTACTCATCATATAAACACTGAGTGCTTGAATTAATCGTTAACCGACGACGGTTGGTGGCCGGTGGTGGTGGCCTGCCTTAGTCAGTCTATAGATCTACACATGTAAAATGTTATTTAAATCTTAAAAATGTTAGCGTTATATCGTTATATGTATTTATATTTACAGCGTAGTTATGCCAATTTGCTCTCCATTACGATGTAGCCATTGCTCTCTAGACTACCTACTCAAAAGTTTCAAAAATGGATTAAAATGGAAAGCAATAAGTAACAAATCAATTTTTGACATAAGAAGGAAATACTTACAGATTTTTTCCCAACACTTGTGGTTTAGATGGTTGTAGGTTACTTATTGCTCTTGACTTTGATAGTAATATTTAATATAATATCTGTTGAGGAATTATCTCTGTTTTCAACTCTCTCCATTTCATTTCCAAAAAGTTCGGCATTTTTTGATATAAATTATACTGATTACTGCCATTGGGTTTTTTAATATCTCAGCCAACCTGCATCATTCATTCGCCTATATTACACTAAGGTTAACATGTTTTAATGGCGAAAAGTGGATTATGATCAACTTCTAAATACTTATAAACGAATTTTACTGCAATTATTCCCGCAATTATTAGTCGAAAGGGATGTCATAAAAAAGAGGAGAAAATTGGGCGATTTTTTAGCACAGTTTTAACTTTAAAAAATACTCTAATTGTATAAATTTTGATTTTCGTCAGTATCAGCCGTTTTAGCCACTATATTCAACAAATGTCTTAGCTGGCCGCTGGGCCATTTTTGACTTTGACACTGCCATGGTATTGTAGATTAGTATATCCACCAAACCAATGGTAGTCGAACACTGAATATTGGGTAAACGCCATGGTTTCGAGTGGGACATGAAAAAATGGGATCTTCTCACGGGAAGAAAATAGGGAATCAAAATGGCTTAATGGATGGGAAAATGGTAAATTAAAAAAATGACTGGGAAATGAAACCAAAATCCGAAAAATGGCGACATTAATTTCCCACTTTTCCTACTTTTTGCTTTCCACTTCCCATTTTCTATTTTATTTCCCACTGTCCAACAAAATTTGGTGGGAAATGGGAAAATCCGCTAATTTTTACTTTGAATCGAAATAATTGAAACGTTTTGGCAGTACCTACGTTACGTACTTGATATTTATATTATAATATTCGATGAAATCTTTAAATTAAATATCCAGAATGTTTAAAACACTTGGTATTTGTTACGGAAAAGTGGAATAATAAGCATAACTTACACCTATCAGAATTTCATTATTATTCTCCACACAGTTGGTGAATAATAAACTTAGCGATTCGATTTCATTAGAGCAACTTTACAGTTGGCGTGTGCTGAGACTGAGACTTGGGACATTTCACCGTTTTCTGCATAAGAAATAGAATAATGTATCTGTCTTTGTTACTGATATCTCGTCTTGTTGAAATGCGACAGGAATGGGGCATGTAAAGCTCATAATGAATTGAGGCTAGAGGATGTTCACAATTTTGACTGTTTGTTGGTTCTAACACAGAATGACAAAAGATGGAAAAGACACGGAAATTAAGAAATTTGCTCGTGGCGTTGGTTGGTTTCAAGTTTCAATAACTGTGCTCTTCAGCTCTTCTGCTATAGATTTAGCGTTACCATTATTTTAAATAAGTATATTAAATGAGTATTTTGTAAACTAGACGAACCTGGCATTGCAAATATTTATTTATAAAAAATACTTTTGCTTATTGAACCAAATTTTTCTATTTGTATTTCACTAATGAAATAAAGTTATGCATTTTTGAAAAAAGTACTAGTTGGGCTGATGGAACTTTTTGCACCATTGGAAAAAACGGTGTGAAAATGTCTGGGCCTATATCTTGGCGAACAAAGCATATTTTCAAAATCTAAGGACAATGCCTCCGAGATCTAGATCCGACCTTTAAATATCAGTTGACATTTCAATCTCGGTTTGAGAATCTACCTGAGATAAGAATATTATGGAAATTCGTTTGCAGTGTATTTTTGGTTGGAGCTGTTCTGTGCTTAGTTGCAAAGCACATAGTGTATTATAAAGACTGACTGTGAAATGGCATCCCAACTTATGTACGTATTCATCTAGTTCAGAAACTGAATCAGAAACTGAAAATGTGGCACTTCATTTTTGCTCCTGACAATTTCAGGGATTCGTTATGTAGGTACATGCTCTATTTTTCAAAAAAGTTATACCCATATGCAAACATGTCCTAGGTATTGCAAGCATAAAAAAATTACACAATATTCCCAATAATGCTAAAAATATACCACTTGCCACAAAACAAAAACCAGGAAGATCTAAAAGTGTGGCTAAAGCCCTATTGAAACCTTGATTAATGTTTGCAATGATAATTATTATTATTATTTGATTTATTCAACAGACCAATAGCTCGAGGATGTTATGAGCCCTGATCCAAACTTACAGAAACTGTAAGGATAATTAATGATACATTATATTAGAGGCAAAAAATTAATAAAAGAATCCACTAATATAATGTAAAGGCAGAGTGAGACAGAATACTATAATACATTAAAAACATATCCTCAGGGGGATCTACCCATATATCAATATCACAGACTATCACACTAATATATAGACGATACAAACAGATCAGTCGTCATATCGAGAGACCACAACGAAACTCAAGCTAATGATTTGCCTATTTTACTGTTGATTTTCATTTGTACAATTCTTACTAATTAATGCTAAATAAAACACATTTTCGTGTTAGTGCCACTGCAATTAGTTCTATTGCCTATCGAACTACTTTTTAGCGCCCTGAAAATTAATTTTAATGCCCAATGCACAAAGGGCCAAAAATACTTTTTTTCATTGGCCCGGAGAATATTTTTAGGACCCCGTAAATTACTGCCCTTAAGAAGGGTACACTGGCAAAAATAATTAGTTCTCGACCATGGAGACTAATGAATAGCCACGCACAACGAAAAAATTTGCATGGAAAACACAAACTAATGAATGAGCACTTGAGAAAAACGAAAGAAAGGACGAGGATAGCCGTTATCTCTGAGAACACATTCTATCTCAGTCGGGAAAAGTATTCTTAAGAAGGAAATATTTAAGTTGCTACATACAGAATATTCCGCTGACGTAGAAAGAATACAGAAAGAACCTATCGTATCTAGTAACTAGCAGATAAATGTAAAAATACCCCATATTTTATGCTCATAATCGTATTCGTAACTCAAACCTCGTGTGCAAATAGCACACGTCTTGTAAAATGCTCATAATATTGGCATAGCTGAACTTCGCAATATTAACTTCTTGACTTTATTTTTGTCTCTTTTTATGCGTATTGAGATTGGGACAGCACAGGTATAAAAGTTTATATATTACATGACACAACTTAATATTAAGTACTGGGACAATCTGTACATCGCCAAAGAGTTAGTAGCAGGTTACGCTTTGACGGCTTAACAAATTGAACAATATATGAAACAGTTGCAGAAATAATTACTTATTTAGCAAAATTCCTAAGGATCTGCGACTACTGGATAAAAAATGTAGGTATTAGATGACAAGACACACAGAATCTTCATTAAAGTCCGCAGCAAGATATCGCATTATTTATTTTGAAATATATAGACTATAATTTCAACTATAATGCAAATTAGCGATGGAAATTTTAAATCCTGTGGAAGACTTTAAAAAATGAAGATTCGGTGTATCTTTCATTGCTTACATTTTTATTTGCAGTAATCTCAGGTCTTTTGGGATTTGTAGAGGAAACTCTGTAAATTGCTAGTGGAACGTCATTCATACTTGCGTAAACGGTGTCTCGTTCCTGAATACTATTAGTAAACTACTTCATTACTTCAGATATAAGTAGACCCTTTCGCCCGCAGTGCCGCAAATACAAGTTAGTATATTCTGCATTTTATGACTCACTCCCATTTTTATTTCCCTGGCAAATATAAATATGCAGATGTTAAAAGCTATGACTCATATCGTTTGAATAAAACCTTACTCACTTAAAGCATCATTAAAAGCCAGTCAAAGGTTTGTAAAAATTAAAAACAACGAACTGACGTTAGGCGAATTAAATTGTTTTATCAAGTTGTGACTTTGTAAAACAATTTAACTATTTTTAACTGTAATTTTTCTGCCTGTGTCAGACAACTCATGTTCCCAGGACTCTAATTTCCCTTGCATGACTTGGCCATTTGAGACTAGCACACTCGTTTGGTATTCTCTTCAAAGTCAGAGATTTTCATTTCTCTGGGATGTGGATAGTACAGTGCTACTTATTTGATCTTTTCTTGTGTAATCTACGACTGCGACGTATCCAGGAAGAATATTTCCATACGCATGCAATTACAAAGGAAAAGAAAACAATAATAAAATATTCTGGGGAGGAAATGTTATCCCGCGACGCTAAGACAATATGCAGAGACATTCAGCGTCTTCAGAAAGATGTAGTTGCTGCATTTGTGTTCGCAAACAAAAACTCTCGAATTACAAATGCTGGCTAAATGAATTTCCCTAATGATATCTGCACGAGCTGAGACTCTAATGGCAGCCAGCGTCGTTGAGATATTGTTACTCTTAAAAAACGAATTCATAGTTTCACTAGTACAGTCAAGGGAAATGGGAGAAAGCCCTGCAAAGTAAAAGTTTTTCTCGAGTTCCACAGCTGGTAGGGCTTACTCTGACATTAATGCATCAGAAAAACTCTGCACACGGCAAGTCAAGTTGTATGTATAAGATTACACGGCTCCGAGGAGCAATATTCTAAACTGGAGATCCTGATATGATGCACATAAGTAATGTAAGTATACTACACCTGGAAACAGACTCTGGGTGGAAGTAAATACACAAATTGGGTAGAATCATTTCCAGTTTCAATATCATTATTTGCACAGACCTCTATTTATTGTGCTTAGCAATTCACTTGAATTTTGTCCTTACTTCTACATTGAATTCACGGTAACACGATAAGTATGGATTAGTGTAACTATAACATAATCTTCCCTGCTATATTTATAATCTTCCCTGCTATATTTATAATCTTTCCCTGCTATATTTATAATCTGTCATAGACGCAGACAATGAGTAACGTGATGCATGTAGACTGTACAGTGAATCTACATTATCATATTACAAGGACATAATGTCGTTCCTGAATCATTACTTCATGTGTGGGAACTGCACACTCTCAAATGGTCAATAGCTGACGCAGTAGTTGAGTTTGCACTGCCAGGAATATGTCAGGAAAACTAGCAGCTTAAAACCAAGCAGACGGACACAATTATTCATACAATGTTGTGAGCAAAGAACGGATAAACAGGCATAGCTAGAATAGTTTTATAGCATAATGTAAAATTCGGACATACTAACGATTCCATACTAACATACCTACTACAATATTTGCTCAATGATATAAAAAGTAATCTCTTTCAACCAAAGGGTTCTAAAAACACATACAAGATCAAAATTATCTGCGTTATAAGTTTTCGTAGGTATGTTTGACCGACTAAGCATTTCATAGATTCAAAAAATAAATTCATGTAATTAGTTATGCTATTTCCATATTTCAAATACACTTTTGTTCACAATATTTTGCCTCCTCTGGCTCATATGATTTCCAGAACTGCTGGAAGAAACCCGTGATAACCAATTTCAGACAATGTAGATCAAGGTAAACGCCCTAGGCACTCAAATGCGCGCTATGGGGCGTATAAGTACAAAGTTCTGCCGTATTTTTAACTTTATGATTCTTTAAGCCGCACGACATGTTTTGGGGGAATCGTTTTATAGTTTCAACGTGAATCGCATGCTGAACAACTCCACAAAAGTCCATGCTGCTAAATGAAAAAAATTCTTGCTCAAGATTTTGGAAAAATGTTCACCGTGCCTTAAAAAATTGGAGAAAGTCAAAACCGGACAGTATTTCGCAGTTTTTTTTTGGATAAATGCTGCATCGTGTGCACTTGCGCATCTGCAAAATCAGTTTCGAATTGCATTGTACACAAATCGGTTAAGATGGGTTTCCTCCATAGGAGTTCGGGGAAGATGTAGGTAAAGCCGAGGAGGGGCAAGGTAATGAAGGGCCCAGTGCATTCGTTGACGTTTCGGTACATTCGTATAGTTACCATTTTGTTAGTTCAGTAGAATGGTGGATAGTGGATGTAGGGATTCGAATAATTTGTTTAAACAGATGTATGTAAGTATATCCAGCCGTTGTTGTACTTCCAGCTCACGTTGGCTCCTCCGAGACAGTCGTCATTGTGGAAGATTTCTACATTTCTTTCCTTCTGTGGAGCTGGATGGTGTACTCTGTCTACCTGGATGCATACATACGCATACATACGTAATAGGTAGCAGTAGTGGTAATAGTAAGTACTGGAGAGAAGATTGAGACTTTATGCCCGGGTCTAACATAAGTTAGCTCTTGCCATGCATTAAATATTCGCATCAATTATGCATCCATTCCTTTAGCGTTATTTTACTGTATGTTAGGAGTGCATGTGTAGTCATATAATACTAGTGCTTACATGTCCCCGTACAGCGAGTGCACAGCAGAGTGGATGTCTCTATGCAATTGATATTATATAAGTACTGTGCCTGTTATATAATATAGGTAAGGCTATGCATGTATGTATATGTGTTAGCAAATCTCCTTGGCCAAACTAAATGAGTTGAGATGACTAGCCGTGACTTGGGTGTCCTCTCCCCGCTTCCTTCTCCAGCGTCTTGCTGAGCTTCTACTTCATACAATTTGGGCTTCTACTTCGTATGTACTATTAGTGGCCTATTAGCATGTATGTATGTAGTTTTATGTGCTTACTTTACTTCACTTGAGTTTACTTTAGTCAACTGCAGAAGCAGCGTTCTTCCTCACTCACCAGCCTTCACTGTGTCTTCCTTTGTTTTCCTTCTGTTTCTCATCTCTCGATTTGAGGTCATTCTGACCATTTCCTGGTAATTTCAACGTAATAGGCACACAGGCAACCAGGGAGATTTCCCTAATGGAAAAATCGACTAGTTACTCTCCTCATATTAAACAAGCAAATGGGAAAGTACTAGCAATACTCGCAGTGCCAGTTAGGGAACATTCATATATTCCACTCACTCGGAGAAATAAACTTGTTTTCTAAAAGCTATTATGCTCAGATACGTGGTCATCAAATAGTAAAGTACGCGTTCTGCGCTTCTCCTATGCCTGCACGTACTAGTAGATTCCGCCACATTTTCCTACGCGGAGAAAGATGCACTTTATTTACTTTGTTTATAAATAAGCAAATAATTATTTCCAAAGTAGAGAAAATGCAAGTTTAACTCCATTTATGTGATGAATCTAACCGTGGGTTCAACTTTTAAAAGTCTAGACTTGAAATTACAGATCGATCAAAAAATTACTTAAAGAACAAGCCACTATAACAGTTATGCACTTATTTACTAGTTTACACACTGGGATTGTAATATTGGGTGGTAACTGTAGTTGTGTGACGAATCTAAACGAGGATTCAACTTTTAAAACTCTAGTCTTGAAATTACAAATTAATCAAAAAATCACCGCATACACAACAGGAATGGGTTTGTTTACAAATTACCATGCACCCTGTAGTAAAATGACTTTGCGCATGTCTACTGGATCCTTAATTAGATTAGTAATCCTGTTCTATAGTCCAGTCCGACTTTATAACATCCGGCACCTCCATTTTAGATGCAAAATTGAGGCATTTTCCTGTTTTATTGTATAAAGTGTTCGAATATTAAACTACCGGACTAAACATCACGCATTATACTTATATGCACTCAGCTTCACAACAGTTCTTCATGAAGTTTAATACACACATGGACTAAGTAGCTCCAACAATGAGCAAGTCTGTATTTATTGCATTCATCGAAACAGAAAATAACAGAAAATATATTATCCTGCCAAAAATGGAATGCCTAAACAAAAGCTAACAGTAAAAAATCAATGTCGGTGACACCGTGACGGTTTCATTGTGTATTGAATGACTTGCTATTGTTAGGTATTGTGTTAGATCATCTATGCAAATCTAAGTGCACATAAAATTAATAAAGAATTACAAAAACTCTTTTTTTGAATGACTATACGCCCTGTGAGGAAATTATATTATTTTTATCACGTATAGTTTTAATTTCAGTGGACGCATTTTCATTCATTTTTATCGACAGTAACTTGCTCAAGTTGCGTTCATGGGTACAAACTAGTTTACGTCGACGATTTCTTATAATTTTGCTTCAACATCAACTTTCACCAGGTCATGTCCACGCTTTTACTGCATATCCACTTTGACGCTAGCATATACCTTACATGTATATTCCATTCAAAGCTTTAGTGTCAAACTCAATTCAGCTAACATTCTAGCTAAACTGGGCTCCCACCAAGGACATACCAGCGAGTTTAATTTTTGTATGAAATACCAATGTACGCTGTTTCCCAACTTTTATGCATATCTCCCACCCACCTGGGAAAAATGCGAGAAACGAGAGACTACACATTGCCCACTTTCTCCCATTTATAACACCCCCACCATCCTTAATTCACCCCCACCTCCAGTTTCTGAACATAGTTTCGGATATTCCCGTTTCCCACCGAATTTTGTTGGACACTGGGAAATAATGGGAATTGGAAAATGGGAAGCAAAAAGTGGGAAATAGTGGGAAATGAAGGATCGCAATCTTGCGGATTTTGTTCTATTTCCCACTCGATTTTTCTATTGCCCTTCCCCACCCACTTGGCCTTTTTGTTTCCCACTTTTCTTACTGGGAATTGGGAAATTTCCCACTTCTTTCATTTCCCACTCGAAACCATGTTTCTGAAACTGCGCTTCTCCCACCCTCACAATGGGAGGGCGTACACTGAAATGCGAAAGATTGCCAGGTCAACTGCCCTGTAGATATTTATTAGAATGGTGTTATGCCATTCAATACAGATATTTTGAAGAAGAGCTGGTCCAGCTGGTGCTCGTTCTATCTCCGGAAGAGTTTTATTTTGTCGAATGCATATGAATCTGCTCAGAAACACATATTCTACAGAAAGATTTGTATACAGAATGTGGCATCTGTCCCCTCATCGTTGAATAAATGTACAAACTGGGTTTTATTCCACACAATAATTGAAACGGATATAAACAAACAACATCCATTCATTATGAAAGGAAGTAAGTACATTTCCATCTGACTATTTTATTCAATAAGCAGAAGCACAAGAGTAGATGTACATTGTATCGCAAGCATCGAAAAATGTAAGTATTTAAGCGACCGAACTAGGAATAAACACATCATGAATGACCATCAATTTGCTAACAACGATCGACGATCACAGTGTTCACTGAAAATGGAAACTATAGGAGGATAGCTAGTAAACTGGAAGGTCAGGCTATGCTTCAAATATAAATGAAAGTATCCCGCCTAAATTGGACAAAAGAACTCTATACCTAAGCACAGCAGCAAAATAGATGATTTATTCAAGTCAGTCAAAACCCTAGCCCAGCCAGAAATGTAAATCTATGCGAATAGTCAGACGGAGCTCCCTGGGATTTTGTCTATTTCCGTTTCAGCCGGAAAGTGCCCGTAGCCAGAGTCATCCATCTTGACCGGACACTTCACTTCAGACATGGCATTTATTTCTTATTTCAAAGAATTTTTCTTGAAAAATGAAATATTTGAAATATTTGAAATAAATTGAAATAAATGAAATTAATTGAAATATTTGAAATAAATGAAATTAATAGGTGGCATGGCATTTATTTCACTTAGGTAGTGAAATATATTGAAATAAATGTATGCACGACTATGTCTTGCGATGCGATGATTCAATTCAAAGCTGTTTGCATGTACATGTCTGTCTCTTAATATAATTACAAGTGCAGCGAAAGATAAATTACAATTCACAAGTTATAATAGTTAATAGTGGTGCTGATTCTGACAATGGTTTATGATGACAAAAGCCGGATAAAAATTTCTATGTACTCATCGTAAATTAATTCAGTCAATCTAAAATTAAATTTGTCAATGTCTACTATACTTCTAGCTCAATACAGTACATAATATCGTTGACATTCGAAAATACAATCGACCTATTAACGTTCACCGGCATAACGACGTGAAAATTAAAGAATACTCTTAATGTCAAATTCCTATATTGATATTTTATTTATAATGCTTTCCTCATTCAATTTTCAAAATTTCTACTTTGCTCTTGGAGTAATTTTTGCACAACTTTTGGAAAAAACTAAATATTGAGCAATGGGCGCTGACACAGTCTTATCTG